>JAASAO010001551.1:0-64087 GCA_017311375.1 Mytilus coruscus | reverse complement strand
CCACTGAACAAAGTGACTAGTTGAAAAGTTCCAACGGAACATATCAACTAGTTAGAAAGTTCCTTTTGCCAAATTAGTCAAAACCGGAACTAACAAACTAGCCAAAAGTTCCAACGGAACTTATCAACCAGGCAGAAAGTTCCATTTGGAGAATTGATGCAAAGTAAAAGCGCAACATATTATATTTGAACCTTTCAAAGGGAAACCAAGATACTGATTAAAAAGTCAAAGGAACTTATCAACTAGCCACAAAGTTTCCTCTTTGGCAAATAAGTCAAAACCGGAACTAACAAACTAGCCCAAAAGTTCCAAAAGGAACTTATCAACCAGTCACAAAGTTCCATTTGGAGAATTGATGCAAAGACCCATGGGGAGGGGGTATTCTTCCCTCTCTTGAGGGTACTATGAATACTAAATTTGCATGATAATGCAACTTATTCCATTTTATGAGAGCTATGAAATACAACTTAAATTTTGCTGAGGGAGTTTGTTCTTTCCCCTCAGTACATCAAAATTTAAATACATTTTCATTATTTCCCAAAAAATAAAGTTCCATGCCCCTTTTTTCATATTTGTCCCCAAAGAAACCCCTTTCAGTGCGTTGGGTATTCTTGTAAATTAATGATTTGCTCTTATATATACTGAGACTCATTCTTCCCCCTCTTTCTACAAAAAGGACGAAATATGGTATATTCGGAACGATGTAACTAGTTGTTCTGTTCCGCCAGAACTATTCAACTAGCTACATTGTTCCGGGACTTTTCAACTAGCTACTTTTTTCCGGAACTTTTCGACTGCACTCAGAATAAAACAACTAGTTGGAGGTTCCATCGGAACAAAATAACTAGTTGAAAAGTTCCACCGGAACAAAGTAACTGACGGAACATAGTGGCTGTTACATTCACACCTGATTAACTTTTTGTTCCAAATTTTTATCATCCTACAATAAACAATTACAGTAGTGTTGGTTATCTGTTAGAATCCTGTTACGTTTTCCACTTATCAATTAAATTACTATTACCTGACTTTTGGCTCTGGCAGAAATCAATTTCTAAAAATCATACATACATTTGTACATTTAACATGTTTAATGTATTGAGTAATAAGTTCAAACCACGGCGTATATTTAATGCTAAGTGTATGTGTATATTTTTATTATTATTAAATATAATCTTTAACAAGAGTGCACACGCTGAAATGTCTCGCCTTCTTAACCAATCATTGATATTATGTTGATAGTTCTAAATATAAAGCTTTACTACAACTATCACATAAACTTAACATGATCTAAGAAAAGAGGTCAAGGTCATATAAACCAAACAAGAAATACATGTACACCTTACAATCATTCGATACACTAAATAGAGTTCACCTATTGCTTATAGTTTCTAAGATACAGACTTAACCACGAAAACTAAACATTGACTTATGAACCATGAAAATGAGGTCAAGGTCAGATGAACCATGCCAGGGAGACATGTACAGCTTGCAATCCTTCCATACAACACATATAGTTGACCTATTGCTTATAGTATTAGAAAACAGACCAAAACACAAAAACTTAACACTGAGCTATGAACTGTGAAAATGAGGTCAAGGTCAAATAAAATCGGCCAGACTGACATGTACATCATAAAATATTTCCATACACCAAATATAGTTGATCTATTGCATATAGTATTAGAAAAAAAGACCAAAACTCAAAAATTAAACATTGACCACTGAACCATGAAAATGAGGTCAAGGTCAGATGACACCTGCCAGCTAGACATGTACACCTTACAATCCTTCCATACACCGAATATACTAGACCTATTGCTTATAGTATCTGAGATATAGACTTGGCCACCAAAACTTAACCTTAAATATAAAATAGAAGATGTGGTATGATTGCCAATGAGACAACTCTCCACAAGAGACCAAATGACACAGAAATTAACAACTATAGGTGACCATACGGCCTTCAACAATGAGCAAAGCCCATACCACACAGTCAGCTATAAAAGGCCGCGAAATGACAATGTAAAACAATTCAAACAAGAAAACTAACCGCCTAATTTATTTACAAATAAACAGCTGCGCCATTAGCGCATGATACGCCCGTCGTTTTGTGTGTTAATTTTTATGCAATAATCATAAATAGTTTCTGACATACGGCCTGACATGCGAAAACTCCCTTTTTTTACAAAAAACTCAATATCTCTAAAATAAAATTTTGAATTAAAACCAAAAAGTATACAGATCTTTAGATCAATATAACTAAGAAGTGTGTAAAATTTTAAGCAAGAATCATAAACTGTTTTTGAGATACGGCGCGACTTGTGAAAAAAAAAAAGAAAAAAAAACACACACCTGTTTTAGTTACTAAGTCCCGTAACTCAAAAAGTTTTAATCTTATTTTCACCAAAAAGTATACAGATCGTTTGACCATCATAAGAAACAACTATACTAAGTTTCATGAAATTTGGATTAGTCGTTCTCAAGTGACGGTGTGACATGTTTACGCCGGACAGACAGACGGACAGACGGACAGATGGACAGATAGACAGACGGACAGACGGATAGACGGACAGACAGACAGACGGAAAGACTGACAACCCTCCCCTAATCTGGGACAGTGGTGTAACAGTACAACATAAGAACGAACTATAATAAAATGCTTCGCTGAGCGCAGCCTGATAAGACTGCAGAGGTCGAACCCTGAACAGTTGGGGCAAATTTGGACACAATATTCAACCTTGATACTGTCTGAATTTGGATTGTGATCAAATTTTTGACATAATAAAGGTTTCTGACACAAATTAAAAGCGGTCATAGATCTTAAAAATCTATTGCGCAATACTGTGCAATTGAAGATTTCTTCTTGAAACTTTTCAAAAATTTGAAATTTGAAAAATTTTGGAAAAAAAATCCCCCTAATCTTTTTGAACCCCCTTTTGAAGCAATTACCCCCAAACTCTATCCCAGCCTTCCTTTTGTAGTATTGAACCTTGTAGTACAATTTTAGAGAGATCCATACACTTAAACACAAGTTATTGTCTGGAAATAAGAAAAATGCTTGTTTTTGGCCCCTTTTTGCCCCTTATTCTTGCATGTTTGGGGCAATTAGCCCAAACTTAATCCCTGCCTTCCCTTTTTGATATGCAACCTTGTGGTACAATGTCAGTGAGATCCATACACTTATACACAAGTTATTGTCTGGAAACTACAAAAATGCTTGTTTTTGGCCCCTTATTCCTAAACTGTTGGTACCAAAACCCCCAAAATCAATCCCAAACTTCCTTTGTGGTATTGAAACTTCTTATTAAATTTCATAGAGATCCATTCTCTAAAACTAAAGTTATTATCCGGAAACCAAATGTGTCTTCGGACAACGCAGATGACGACATCATACCATTATACGAACCCAAAAAAATTTGCGGTCGTATAAAAATCAGTTGAAAGAGGCTTAACTCATCAGATGGATAAAAATACAAATACTACAAATACAAGTGGACATGGCCTGGTACTTGTACATCCAAAAAACAAAAAGACACTAAGTACAGATCTGAGAGTACTCGCAGTTACTGACAGCTAGTTCACAGCCACTAACAACTAATAAAAAAAATCATGCATCTAAGACTAAGTTCTTGTTCACTGATCCATGAAATGAGGTCTAGGTCAAGTGAACAATTTAGAGAAAGACAGATGAATGCACAAACACTATCAAAACAGAGCATAAAACTTACCGAACAAGATGTTTTACATTTATCCTTCAGAAGCAGGAAAATTGAAGTGTTTCTTTTCTTTCTCTGCCCTCCATGATATAAACTTCAAATTCATTCATGCAAAATATGAAAATCTGCAAAAGTAGGACCTTGTACCTCAGCTTATCCACATTTTGACTTTTGAACTGCATTGTTCTTTTCATCTTGCTGGCAACCTAAACATAAAAAAAATGATAAACACATAATTCTGGATTGACTTCGTGTATTTATTTTTGTTGGTACAAACAATTTTTTCCAACTTTAAACGAAAACATCATCACAAAAAAGAAACATCATACTAACCTCCGAAATATTTAAACAAACCAAAATTAATACTTGATTAAGATCTTGTCATAAATGTATAGCATGGATACCTCTTATTTTTGAAGACCATATGTCTATTGCATACTTATATTCCTTTGTACAAGAGTATGCATATTAATATTAAAGATTGATTCTGAGGACTTTAAAATCAAAGAGGTAGTGCCATTATTCCTGAATTAATTACACTTTACAATGCCATAAGGCTACTCCAAGTTGTATGCCAATCTTTAACATGTTTAATTAGCATGATTAATTTAAGTTTCATAACTCCATGTGTACACTTTGAGAATCTTACAATATGGGCAATAATTTGGTATTCGGCCTTTGGTTTCTTTTTGTATCTTTTTTTTTAAGTTCTAAAACTTTAACTTTTATTCTGTGGGTTGTGTTGGTGTGAGAATAGTATTAATGAAACAAGTGGGTTTTTCGGGAAAAAATTAATCCATTTTGATTCACCGTTTTCGTGACAGGAAACCAAACAGGAAACCAAACTTTATTTTCTTTATTTTGCACGATTTATTTCAAAAGACATAAATGAACACCATTACTAGTGTTACTTGCTTCATGTTAATATTTAAAATCTATTTTCAATGTTAAATTAAGGTTTTTTTTAAACGTGACAGGAAACCATAAGAAACCGAAAGCATTTTTTTAGTTTTATTTTATTGGAAAATCAGCTTAAAATAATCTGAACAGTAAACTTTTTCTTGATAATGTTACTTATAACTTTAGTTTTTAAATTTAGGACTGTTTTTAATAATTTTTTTCCAATAGACAATGAAAACTATGAGAATATAGAAACAAAGGCACTTTATGATGTCACTATAATAAATTATTTTTGGGTGCCGACTTGCATTTACTGATTTTGACTACCAATGTTTTTCTCTTGCTTTTGTTAAAATTCTTATACACTTTTATATGTAGCATATGTGCCTACTAACCCTTAGTGCACCCAATGCAGTGTGCCAGCTAGCTCTGTAACACAATTGCATGGTTTACTCTTTATGCTTATGCGTCACTTAGCAGAAAATTCAAGCACTGTAAAAACTGGGAGATCTAGCTAGTGCTACTTATCTTATATAATGTACTTTTCTATAAAGGGCTGTTCCAGAAGTGAATGTATGGGAGTGTTAGGAGGCACTTTCTCAGTTCTCACTTTTGATTCAATTGGAAAGATGCGGGACATTTTAAATTTCTAAATTTTATTGAACACAAAACAAAAAGTGTGATCCAACAAACATATTAATGTTTGGAACATCCAATATGTGAGTGATGTCCATTTTATCCACAGTATAAGTAGCATCTTGTAATCTCCACCCTGTCCCTGGCTTTTTGTAAAATTGAAACCACAGCCATGGATTTTAACTTTGTGACCTGCAATGAGAATTCAACAATAATGATAATGACTGGTGGCATAGCTTATTATCTATGATATACAACAAAACTGAACTATGATCTGAAGATGAAACAAAATTCAAAGATACAAATACAATAACACTTGAATATTTATTGACTACAAAACTTGATCATAAACATCAACCATTTAATAAATTTGCATGTGTTATCAGGGTTATGCATATGTACAAGGTACATGTATCATAGATGACAAAAGTAGTAAACAACAAGTAATTAGAAATGAAAACTTTCAATGAGGTAGAAGATATGTGTTAAAAGTATAGCCCCACCTAATTATATAACAAAAGTGACCCAACTGCAACAACCAAACATGCTGTAGCTGCATACCAAATTGCAAATCATATAGGTGGTCATAAATAGAAAATCAATGAAAAAAATTAAAGAGACATACATAATTTAGAATTGTTGTAACCTTTATCTCTGTTTGAGGTGTCGAATATAGTGTACTTAAACATTGTAACATAGATCAAATTTATTTCTTCAATGTATGTTCACTGGTGTTAATATGTCTTTTGATTGATATAAGCCATTTCAATTGATATTTTATAGTGTGTCTTTCTATGTTGTGATGTTACACTATTGTTTCAGATAAGGGTGAATGTTTGGTACCATTATAGCTTGCTGTTCGGTGTGAGCCAAGGCTCTGTGTTGAAGACCCTACTTTGACCTATATTGGTTTACTTTTATAAATTTAGACTTGGATGGAGAGTTGTCTCATTGGCACTCATACCACATCTTCTTATATCAAATTAAAGTTTGAATAGTTTTACATTTGTGATTTCGGGGCCTTTTATAGCTGACTATGTGGTATGGGCTTTGCTCATTGTTGAAGGCCATACGGTGACCTATAGTTCAGCTGTAAATTTCTGTGTCATTTGGTCTCTTGTGCAGAGTTGTCTAATTGGCAATCACACCACACCTTCTTTTTTATAGACAAGATTCCATATACAAGACATTATTTTGCGGGTGTATAGAAATTCAATGAAATCCTATAATTGTTTACACCCATTCATTACAACTGCTGGAAAATTACAAGTACCATGGATTACAGAAACATAACCGAAAACCTCATATACCAAATAGAATAGCCTGGTTTATTTCACTAAATTTCTTTCCAAAATTTGTGACCACAAATATATAAATCTGATTTAAAAAATATTCTGGTAAGTTGTTTTCAGGGTTGGTTTCTCTAAAGGTCACAAGTTTGATCGTAACTTCTTATCATACAATAAAAATTATGACTGATCTTCGAAGTCACAAGTCCTTAGATTAAACAGAACCCTAGTTCCTTTCAGCAAGGGCAACTGTAAAAAGCTTATTTTACATGTCAACATTAAAGTGACATGTTATTTCATGCAATGTTTTATGGAAAATTTGATAAAGGTGAACATATTTTCAAAGCAAGATTTTACTTTTAAGTTGAAAAGAAAAGTGTTTTGATATATTGGTCATGCAGGCAGTGAATCGGCACTACTTACCTGAAGGGAATAACACTTTTGAAAAGCTATGAAATTGTGACGCATACAACTGAACTGGATACAACATTAGCGGTTTCCGTGTATTGATTTACTACTGGCATACTTATGCATTTAGATTTGCATCTCAGGTTCAAATCTGTCTTAAATGTAATAGTATTACTATAAAACTCCTAAATATGTGTTTGTTTTGAAAAAATTGTGCAATTTATTCAGAAATTTTCACGTTTTCTTTATTGATAAAGGATACCATAATCGTTGTATCTTGATGTTTTAGCCAAAAATGTATTTTTGGTTTTGAAATTCAGTTTTATACAATTAATTCCAATGTCAAATTCCTATTAATCCAGTAAAGTAAAAACTTTTAACTTGGAATTAAAATCTAATAATAGGCATCATGTGATATTTGTGACCGGTACACCATCTACATGGTTTCCACATATTAACCTTCTTTAATGGGCTAAAATCGATAAAGTACTTCCTTTCAAGTCATGCATGGTAAAGTTTACTTCTCCTTTGACAATATTATTGCATTTTGAAAAGTGTTTGCAGAATATGATTAAAATTTAAAAAAAAAAAATTGTGACAAAGATACCAACTCTGTACATTCCAAGTGTAACGGTACATCAACATGTATTTTTTTTAATTATCTTTATTTACCTAAAATATCAAGTACAATTTACTGCTGAATCAAAATCAATTCAACGAGCATCGGCAGAATGATAAGAGACGTAATGTTGATTGAATTTTCTAAGGACCCTTTTCATCGTTATCCGGAAACAAAGTGTGTTGTAACGTCCTCGAGTAAGAAATCGATTTTGTCAAGTCATTGGGCATGTATTTTCACTCAAGATCGTATGTAACATTATGCACGTAGGAAAATAATAGACCCCGGCGCAATCTTTTGAAAATTGTATTATCCTTTTTAAACAATATGAAAACAGTCCACAGAATATGCTTGCTACTATCCTGTTGGAAACAAAAACGATGTTTAGACCTAATATTTCATATACCCGGCCGTAAGCGCTTAAACACATGTTAGCCACATGTTTCACGTATGACCGGATATGATTTGGACTGAACGACAAAACAATTTTAATAAAAAAGTCAATAACTAGACTTCTGTTTCGTGTGAAATGTAACGCATAACGATAACGTCATTTTCTAACTTAATTTTTACGAAGAACAACACTAGAATGTAAATAATCACTGATTTACCTGTTTGAACATCTCGCGAGAGTTCATATTTGCATATTGTTATGAAGAATTCAATTACAATAAAGCAGACTATACCATCTAAAATTTGCGTTACGAAATCGGAAACCAAAGTAACGCTACTTTTCTTACACCTGCTACAAAAATACTTACAGTTTTCGGCAATTTCTTCTGACTATTCTTTTTGATCGATGTTCTTTAATATTTGAAGGCAACAGTTACGATTTTGCAGGCGACGATTATCTTTAAATCGGGCAGCGTTACGCACTTCGGAAGCGAAAATAACGCTAAGAAACGACATACAAAAGTGGCCGAATAATCTTAAACATTTGTTTATTTCAAATTCTCTAGGGAGATTAGAAAGCACCTATATTCTAATAGAAATAATAGCATCTGATAGTGGAGCAACAACTTCTCTCAACAAAATACAATATTTTATCACTTTTCTATCGTTATCGGAAACGGTCCCAATACCAAATTATTGCCCATATTGTTTATTCTGATTTTCAGAACTTATTGTGAGGTTTTTATTAATGTGACTGAGAGCTGTATTTCATTCTTATATCTGATACATATTTATGAGCTGAAGACTACCTGCGGGTGCGGGATTTTTTCGCCGCGTTGAAGACCTGTTAGTGGCCTTCGTCTGTTGCCTGCTCTTTGGTTTTTGCTGTCTCTTTGACATATTCCCCATTTCCATTTTCAATTTTATGTATGCAGATCTTTCTTAAATCACAATAATCAATATCACATTTTTGTCCATTATTCAAAATTAGCAAAAATAAATGCACACAAAAATTAACATTGTTAAAGCTTTTTTTAAATTCAAAACAGTTGCCCAAAACCATTAAATTCCTTGTTTGATTTATTTTATATTCAGATATTATTCAAAGCCTTTTATAGCTAGCTAGATGGTATGGCTTTTGCTCATTGTTGCGTTCATATCATTACCTATACCTAACTTGTGCATCATATGGGCTCTGGTGGGGATAGGCCTACTGAAGAAGGTTCAACTTGGAATTTGGGATAATGAGTATTTATCCAAAAATGTAGAAGAAAGATATTCATAACCAAAACCAAAATTATGTTGAAATTAAAGATGTACATTGTCTGTAACATGTTGTTTCATTTTGATTAGTGAGGTACTGGTGACCTGACGAAATTTATAAACATGAACTTTTGACCTATAGGAGTTACCCTACTGGAGTTTGGATCTAGGTCCGTTCGCCCTGATTCACATTCAACCTTAATTACTTGTTAGCCTGAATAAGTTAATATCTGTTTGCCCTGGGTCCATTCGCCCTGATTTAAAATTTTATTTTGTCATCTTGATGTATAATGTTTATTTTTGAATAGAGTATGGGTAAAGATTGTAGAATTTTTGCTCAATATTTATATTGTATTAGAATTTTTGCTCAATATTTATATTGTATTGCTACTACCAGATAATTTACATTATTTTCCTTTGATTTGTATAGAATACAGGTATAAAGTTTTTAATATAATACAACTGAAGACGATTTTACAGTGGCGGATCCAGAAATTTTCATAAGTGACTGCCTAAGAGGGGGCCTGCTCCTGTCATGTTTCTGTGAGTCCCTATATAATCAACCAAATTTTTTCAAGAAAAGGGGCCCCGAACTCCTGTCCTCCCCCACTAAATCTGCCTCTTCTTTAAAAACAACTGAAAACCATTTTAACTTGAAATCAGTTTCTTGAGTTTTTCTCATTTGTATCACCCTGTTATATATAAATTTTATTTTGTCACTTTTTAAAAATAGGAATGATTTAAATTCCTCAATGATTCTAGTCAGTCAATTAAAATGTATGAATAAATTATTTAACCTATATACTATTAATATCAATATATTTCATTTTGATAAAAATAGGCAAACGGATTCTATGGAAGAGCAGATATTATACCCTGGAGGTGGTTTTACAAAAACTTACGACTTAGATGTACCAAAAGCATGAAAAAACAATTCAGCAGTCAGTTTCACAAAAAAACTTACAAATAATATTGATAGCAATTACATGAATTAAGTCATGTACAATACAGTATACTTACGATTACTTGTAAGTTTTTTTTTGTAAAACCGAAACAAGTATACTTATAATCAATCTTAGTCGTAAGTATTTTTGTGAAATTGACTCCTGGAGTCCTTAAAGACTATTTATTCATCTTTTGGATAATTTGTTGTTTTTTTTTTTATGAATATACAGTCATACTTCAGTGATTCCATATATAATCAACCATATTTTTTCCAAGACATGGTGGGGGCTGGGCCTCGAAGCCCCCCCCGTGGATCAGCCTATGATATATGCTTATTTATCTCTCTGATACTAGTATGCCATTTCAAATCAAATAAGTATTAAATAAAACTTTAGACTAGAAAAGTAATGGATAGTTCCTCATTTGGGAAACTTTCAAATTCACAGCATGCCGGTGCCTGTGTTCAAAGTGGTGGATTTTCATTTTCATCACCCTCGTTGTATGAGGGTAGTAATTCCCTTTACCGTCAGTCGTGAAACGGTCATTTTTGGCTACCGTTAGCATGGTTAGCGTCAAATTGATTAACATTTTACAGTGATTCGTCAAAATATTCTTGTAGTGATTCGTCAGAGGTCTCAAATAATTATCGTTACCGTTATTTTTGGAAAAAATTAACGTGATTCGTCAAAATCATTCAATATTGTTATCGTCTAAAAGAAAGTGCATATTTTATCATCATGCACCAAAAAATACTGTTAATGTCATTTCGAAAAACTAAGGATTTTCTTATCCCAGGCATAGATTACCTTAGCCGTATTTGGCAAAACCTTTCGGAAATTTTGGGTCCTCAATGCTCTTCAACTTTGTACTTCTTTGGCTTTATAACTATTTTGATCTGAGCGTCACTGATGAGTCTTATGTAGACGAAACGCGCGTCTGGCGTATTAAATTATAAGCCTGGTACCTTTGACTTACATCTAGAAATTGACAATGAGGGTCGGTTGAAAACAAAACTTTACGACAAAGAGATGATTTCAGCTTCCCAATTGTGAACTTTCCATTTCTATGTAGCAACATTCCAGCAGCGCCTGCATACGGAGTATATATCTCCCAATTGATACGATATTCCCGGGCTTGTGTTTCCTATCATGATTTCCTTGATAGAGGATTGCTGCTCACAAGGAAGCTATTAAACCAAGAGTTCCAAATGGTGAAGTTGAAATCATCCCTTCGTAAATTTTACGGACGCCATCACGAGTTGGTTGACCGTTATGGAATAACCGTTTCACAGATGATATCGGATATGTTCCTTATGTCGTAACTACAATACCCTTCCCTTTTCACGAATGTGATTTACCGAATTGGACTATTTACAGGATTTGTAATAACATAAGCAACACGATGGGTGCCACATGTGGAGCAGGATCTGCTTACCCTTCCGAACACCTGAGATCACCCCCAGTTTTTGGTGGGGTTCGTGTTGCTTAGTCTTTAGTTTTCTATGTTGTGTCATCTGTACTATTATTTGTCTGTTTGTCTTTTTATTTTTGGCCATGGCGTTGTCTGTTTGTTTTCGATCTATGAGTTTGACTATCCCTCTGGTATCTTTCGTCCCTCTTTGATAACAATTGGCATAATAATAGTGTGTGTGCATTGATTTTCTATACCTTCTTATTTAATATTTTCCTATTTTGAGTACAGACGGCAAGTGTTGTAACGTATCTTGAGACCAATGTGCTATTTACAAGTGCGATCGAGGAATGCAGGGATGATATATGCTTATTTATCTCTCTGATACTAGTATGCCATTTCAAATCAAATAAGTATTAAATAAAACTTTAGACTAGAAAAGTAATGGATAGTTCCTCATTTGGGAAACTTTCAAATTCACAGCATGCCGGTGCCTGTGTTCAAAGTGGTGGATTTTCATTTTCATCACCCTCGTTGTATGAGGGTAGTAATTCCCTTTACCGTCAGTCGTGAAACGGTCATTTTTGGCTACCGTTAGCATGGTTAGCGTCAAATTGATTAACATTTTACAGTGATTCGTCAAAATATTCTTGTAGTGATTCGTCAGAGGTCTCAAATAATTATCGTTACCGTTATTTTGGAAAAATTAACGTGATTCGTCAAAATCATTCAATATTGTTATCGTCTAAAAGAAAGTGCATATTTTATCATCATGCACCAAAAAATACTGTTAATGTCATTTCGAAAAACTAAGGATTTTCTTATCCCAGGCATAGATTACCTTAGCCGTATTTGGCAAAACCTTTCGGAAATTTTGGGTCCTCAATGCTCTTCAACTTTGTACTTCTTTGGCTTTATAACTATTTTGATCTGAGCGTCACTGATGAGTCTTATGTAGACGAAACGCGCGTCTGGCGTATTAAATTATAAGCCTGGTACCTTTGACTTACATCTAGAAATTGACAATGAGGGTCGGTTGAAAACAAAACTTTACGACAAAAGAGATGATTTCAGCTTCCCAATTGTGAACTTTCCATTTCTATGTAGCAACATTCCAGCAGCGCCTGCATACGGAGTATATATCTCCCAATTGATACGATATTCCCGGGCTTGTGTTTCCTATCATGATTTCCTTGATAGAGGATTGCTGCTCACAAGGAAGCTATTAAACCAAGAGTTCCAAATGGTGAAATCGTCCCTTCGTAAATTTTACGGACGCCATCACAAGTTGGTTGACCGTTATGGAATAACCGTTTCACAGATGATATCGGATATGTTCCTTATGTCGTAACTACAATACCCTTCCCTTTTCACGAATGTGATTTACCGAATTGGACTATTTACCGGATTTGTAATAACATAAGCAACACGACGGGTGCCACATGTGGAGCAGGATCTGCTTACCCTTCCGGAACACCTGAGATCACCCCAAGTTTTTGGTGGGGTTCGTGTTGCTTAGTCTTTAGTTTTCTATGTTGTGTCATCTGTACTATTATTTGTCTGTTTGTCTTTTATTTTTGGCCATGGCGTTGTCTGTTTGTTTTCGATCTATGAGTTTGACTATCCCTCTGGTATCTTTCGTCCCTCTTTGATAACAATTGGCATAATAATAGTGTGTGTGCATTGATTTTCTATACCTTCTTATTTAATATTTTTCCTATTTTGAGTACAGACGGCAAGTGTTGTAACGTATCTTGAGACCAATGTGCTATTTACAAGTGCGATCGAGGAATGCAGGGGAAAGAAACTTATCAACTATGTTTATTCTTAAGAGTGGGTCTCATTGGGGTCTAAGCGTGACGCGGGATTGGCCGATTTTTGTAAGCGTGACACGTGAAAGTCAAATTATTGTCCGTGAAAACGGGAAATAAAGTCGGTCGGGACACGTTAAGTTACCAAAAAATGAGCCGGGAATCCGGGAAAATCATCATTTTATTAAGCGTGAATCCAAATTTGTTGTCAAAAAATGAAAAAAGGGATATGGATTGACTGCCAATGAGACAGATGTCCACCAAAGTTCAAATGAAGTGGATGTAAAGCCCCCATCACACTAGACCAAGACCATGAATAAGGAGTTGACCTCATACTTGAGTGATTTACTAACTAAAATATATAAGATTGCAGTGAGATCGTGATATGGTTGGCTTGAATATTCATTTATTTATTTCATAGTTTTCACGTTGATACAGCGATCTTGCTATGATCCTGATAAGATCCTGCTACGATTTCGCTACGACAGTAACACGTTCTGTAGTTACTATCTTGTCACGCTCTTGCTGTGTCTAAAAAGACCTTACCACGACTTACACGATCTCTGAACGCTTCTTCCAAAACCTTCCCAATCGCATTACAATTTCAATACGTGTCTACTACGATCGAAAAACGACTCCACTTCGTTGACACTACGCTCTTCGTCCCTATATATATGTTGACTTTCCCATTGTACACACCAGTTTCCTGGAGATAACTTTCCACTAAAGGTATTAAAAACACGTAGAGATCGGGGTTCTAAATAAAAAGCAGATGTCTCAAAAAAGGTATGCAATTTTGAAATTTCCAATTTGGAAATTAGAAAATATAACACAATTCTCGTGGCTAGGACGTAGTAGAATTGTAGTGATGTGGACGAGGACGACAAGGGCAAAGTAGCTGCGCATTATTGTCTTCCTCATCGTAGAATAACCGAATCAATATTGTAGAGGCGTAATTAAGACGTATAGTGAAATCGGGATAGTCGCAGTGAAATCTTATAGGCCTACCTAAGGTTGCAGCGAAATATTTTCCATTAGCTACCCCGATTGCACCACGTTTCCAATACGATGCTTCTACGCCCATCCCGATCTAACTACGTCCTTACTACGACTGAGTTTATACGGTTCTACTTCAACTAGTTTTGGGCATGACTACAATACGAATGTTTTGTGCATATTCAAAGCTCCACGATCATGAAGACTTGGCATGTCCTTATTACGACCTTACCACGATCTTAATATGTCTTTCAAAATTTTATAATTTCTGAGATCGTAGTAGGATCGTGGTCCTAGTGTGATGGGGATATAAGTAATTTTTTTGTGTTTATCATATCAAATGTATTCCGTTTTTTCTCAATATAATCTTATGACAGTCAGGGGCGTAGCTGCCGTTAGGCACTTTAGGCACATACCTATACACATATTTTTTTTCACAAATATTTTTTTTATATGACAAAAAATAAAAACAACATTATCTGTAGATACATGTGAACTCGGTAAAACTCTTTAATTATCAAATGTCATTTGTACACTAGTCTATCATCCTTAGTTAATTGAGTATTGGATAGAATGTCATTATATTCCACCTTATATAAACTAAAAACTAGATCTTTGGTTCAGATCATTTCATTTCTATCAACAAATACTTGAATTATCCTCATCATGCTCAAAACCCTTTCTTTTTTTATATACATGATTTATTTTTTATTAATTCTTGTTCATTTTCAACTAGCTTTCCACTTGGTCCTTATCCGACCTACAATAAAATCCTTGCCGAAGTTAGGCGTTCGTTTGGTTGTGCGTAATGTATAATTAATCAGTCACGTCTGGTCAGAATGGGGACGTTAAATCGGATGCCGCTAGTGTAGAGAGAATGCCACGCTCTCTACACGTTAAGCAACTTGCAACAACTCTTTGAGGGGTTCGTAGGTGGTCTACAGAAAGGCAAAATCTATGTTCCTATCCAAGAAAACCACATTTTCTATGCATTCCATTTCTAAAATTCCAGACCTTCATCCTCGACGATCAGGACCTAGCTACCAGTTGTATTCATTGTAAATTTGTTTTTGTCCTGAACAATCATGAACTATTTGCCATTTTTAGCAATTAATCAATCAATCAATCAACTAGCTTTCAGCAACTTCGAGTACTCCCAAATCTACCCTAGACCTGCTGGGTGCATTCAGCGGCCCCAGATCCCCTGACGCAATTTTTACCCACAGTTTATTAGACATGTAGTTACGCTTCTCACAGTCTTGGCGCCCAGAGTACCACCCACCTTTGGCGAGTCACTGACAAACTTTTTGTATCATTCCTAAATTTGTGACACCAGTAAGCCATTTATCGGTTCCCTGATATCTTGCCATTGGTAATACAAGTGTGATATACCGATAGGAGGGCTCTTGCAAGGCGACTTCTTATAGAAAAAAAATATAAGCGGGAAACGGGAAACTAAATAAATGATAAGCGGGATACGGGAATCTGACAAAACAATAAGCGGGATCCGGGATTAGACCCCCCCCCCCCAATGAGACCCCCTTAAGACAAAAATGAGCCGCCGTAAAATGAACCATGTCGAGGAGGTTACTGACACGTCATAGAGCAGAGACATATATACACATATGTGTTTATTTATATGTCTCTGTTATAGGAACATTAACTAGTACATTGATAATTTACTATGCAGTCAGTATCCCGAAAAAAAAAAACAACGTATGGATGCAAAACGCTTAGTGGTTTCGGCTGACTACTAATACGTGCACTTTGTCTCAAAATATCCCGGCAGCGTTAAAGTTGAAGTCAGGATCTGGGGGGAGGGGGTGGGGAGGTCTTCTTTTTCTGTATTCTTTATTTTATTTTTTTTTTAGCTATATTTCTACAAACTTACACTTTTTGCTCATTACTCTCTTTCCTCATATTTTAGCATTTCATTATTCTTTAATCTTTATTGTTTGCCCGTTATTCTCTATTCTGTTAACCCCCATCCATACCCTCTTATGTGGACTTAAGCTTTCGGTAGTTTATATAATCCTATTTCTGTCTATGTGAATGTAAATACATTATTTATCACAAAACAAAAACTTACTAGATATTTGTTTATGAAGTCCTCACCAGTTGCGGATCCAAAAATTTGTTACAAGGAGGCACTAACTGTCATGCATAAAGAGGGGCCCGCTTCAGTGATTCTCTAAATAATCAACCATTTTTTTTTTCCAAAAAAGGGACGGGCCCCCATGCCCTCACCTTAATCCACCT
This sequence comes from Mytilus coruscus, assembly GCA_017311375.1. NCBI lineage: Eukaryota > Metazoa > Mollusca > Bivalvia > Mytilida > Mytilidae > Mytilus > Mytilus coruscus. The sequence goes on along the minus strand of JAASAO010001551.1, from coordinate 47,442 downwards.
CTACCCCATTCCCACTTCGTATCCTTGAATTCAGATTCAAGATCTCTCTGACTAAAGTAAGTAAGTAAGTCACATTTGCATATACCGATTTTTGAATTGAACTGGCGGATAGTTGTTTCATTACCAATCATACCACATCTCCTTATTTTTATATATACGAAAGCTTTATTCATATTTTTGGTGTAATGATTAATGTGTAAAGATGCAGCAATTGTGTAGATACATTTTAAAATACAGCACAAGAGATGCAGATTATATAAAACTTATAAGTCGAAGACATACTGACAACGCCATGGCAAAAACTTAAAAACGACCAAATGACGTACAACAGTCTATAAAACTTAACTATAGCATACAAAACGCAAACATTTAAAACACATAAGAAGCACCCAGACAGTCAAATAGAAATTAAAAGAATAAATTGTGTTATAGTAGTCTCAGCTAACAGTAAACATAGGTTCTGGTATTATGTGATAAGTCATTTTTTCATGCAGACCCAGTTTCATTAATACTTTGAACTTAAAGTGGTTTTATGCATATCAGCCCATATGTGTGTAATTTTATTAAACAATTCAACAATACACGTTCTAAACAGGTTAAATTCAATTTACAAATTTACAAATTCAGATCTACTGGCATTCAACACCCAATTACTTACTTGCTGTATATTGCTAACTTTGATTGTATATTGTTAATCCTCAACACCATGCGAGGTGTTGGTTATGTTTGATACAGGGTGGCGGCTTCGACATCGTGAATACGCCATGCGAGGTGTTGGCTATGTTTGATACAGGGTGGCGGATTCGACATCGTGAATACGCCATGCGAGGTGTTGGCTATGTTTGATACAGGGTGGCGGCTTCGACATCGTAAATACGCCATGCGAGGTGTTGGCTATGTTTGATACAGGGTGGCGGCTTCGACATCGTGAATACGCCATGCGAGGTGTTGGCTATGTTTGATACAGGGTGGCGGCTTCGACATCGTGAATACGCCATGCGAGGTGTTGGCTATGTTTGATACAGGGTGGCGGCTTCGACATCGTGAATACGCCATGCGAGGTGTTGGCTATGTTTGATACAGGGTGGCGGCTTCGACATCGTGAATACGCCATGCGAGGTGTTGGCTATGTTTGATACAGGGTGAAAAAATCCAGGTAAATTTTGTTGTTGAAAATATTAAGTACTAAATTCCTAAATTTGTACTTAAGGATGTTCGCTTGTCATGTTTTGGAATTTTGTCAGATTTTCGGAATCCTCTGGTTTTATCCATGTGAATGTCTTAAAAATTTTGCCCATTGACCCCATTTTCTTTTATAAATCTTTTATATGTATAATTATAAGCCATCTGTAAAAGTCTTATAAAATCTTTGTTATTTTTAATAGTTTTGAGAACTTGAACTTTTCAATGATAAGGCTATGAAAAATCAAGAGAGAACATTTTCCGCCAAAATTTCAATGGCTAATATCTCGAAAACAAGCACATTGACCTATATTTTTTGTTGATTTTTTGTTCCTTTAATAATCCCCTATCAATTTATACTAGTGTTATGAAAAGCTTGTTATTTTGAAACTGAGAAGCGAACCTCCTTAACTCCGTTCTACGGGTAACATGGTTGTTTGATATGAAAATAGGATAAAAGCAGCCGGAAAAATATCACATTATAAGTATTCGTAAATGGATATGAAAAACTTAACAAGGAATAAGTATTGGTAAACGGACAGAAAGTCGCAGTACAAAAGTTTAAATTTATTATTTTACAATTGTTTAAATATATGAGAGAAAGTTCTTGACGAATTGACTTTACTTTATAGATAAATGTATTTAGTTGAGGAAATGATTAATTCGCCTTCAAATAGTTTTTAATCAATAACTTAAAAAGGAGACATTTTTGACAGCATGAAGCCAGCTAATTACCAAACCACTTTGGCAGATTGTTTTCTTAACAATCATTGTTCAATATTAATATTCAAAAATAAATTTTGTATACAAGTCCGTTTACTTTTAAAATGTTTCAGAAAAATACTGAAACGTTTTTAAAATTAAGTTTATTCAAAGAAAAAATATCCCAAAACTGAATCGTGACTTTTACTTGTGACTTTTGTTGTACGTTCTAAGTGTCAATTCTAGCAAACACAAATTTGGAAATAAAATCGATTACAATGTAATTTTATAGAAGGAAAAAGGGGTTAATGAACAAATTATTACTATACACTCACATACTTCTAAAAGATTTGTAAGCTGTCTATAGATAATGTTGAATTATTTCACGAGTTTCAATTAATCTAGGAGAAAAAAAGATTATAAACAGTTTAGTTGTCGACGCCTACTACTACAAAAGTAGTGATTCTTTTTTTTAGATTTGGTACTTCAGTTTCGACTCAAAATTTCCTATTGAAATTGTTAGATGCCAAATATTTAGGAGAAGATTGTATTTGTACTTTATGTAAGGCAGTTGCTATTTGTCCGGCCAATACAATGCGCATGTCACTATTTGTGTGTGCGTGTAATTTTATCTTCAGCAGCACCAGGGATAGCAAATTATATATGGACATTTAAAATCAATGTCAGGGGCGTTTCTAGGATATTTGAAAGAGGGGCGTAGAATCAAATCATTCGCCGGGCGGAGCGAGGTGAACATTTTTGAACCTTTTTTGCTAAAAACATAAAATAATTGTGAAATGCACTAATGTAACGGTTCCTGACTTGGAGCATGTATATTTTATATATATATTTATGTTTTTTTTTTTTTTTTTTTAAAGGGGTGGGAGCGTACGCCCATTACGCCCTCACCTGGACCGCCCTGAATGTTTTGTGATCTTTATTGTTAGGGCCCAATCTAGTAATTGAAATTGTTGTTTTCTTGAAACTAGTATAAACCGTAGTCCAATGTGGATAACGAATAATTAGAATTCTGATTTTATCTTAATTACGTGAGGGATCAGGGTGATACGGTGTGCTCCTTTTCACAAATTCCTCTTTTCTTTATTTTCCAGATCCCACCTATCAGTTGTCCCCTATATTTCATACCCCACTTTTTATAATGCTATATCCAACATCCCCACTTTTTGTAACCTAAACCCCTCCCCCCACTATATCCCACTTCGAGGGTTAGTTTCAAGATTCATTTTCGGAATATAATTAAATTTTATTAAGTTAGACATGCCATTGTAAAGGCCTTTATCAACTACTCTGCTTTGAAAATCTTTTCCACCATTTATACAGCTGTAGCGAGACGAAAACTTGCTATAATTCTCCGATCAGTTACCTTTTATTTCCCATTTTCCTTGTGATTTCAATTATTTTTTAGTCCCTTTTATAAGATTATATTATTCTTTAGAGTTCATACTATCGTATTCTATTGTCTAATTCTGAAAACTGAAAAATTTATCACAAATATTGATATCGCAGTTTTCAGCCATGATCTTAAAATTGAAAATCAGTGATCGAATTACACGCGCCACCCTGGTGCTACTGAAGATAATATTACACGCACTTCCGTACGCACATAAAATGACATGCGCATTGCAATGGCCGGACAAATAGCCCTGGCACTATTCGTCCGGCTAGCCGGACTAATATCCACCCGTTTATGTAATGGTGGTGATATTGGCGACGCGATTCATTTTATTATAGCAAGGATTTGTACAAATCCTTGATTATAGAATGTTCGGCAATAGACGAAAGTAGACAAACCCTATTTAAACAGGGTTTTGATCTCAAAGGACGCCACATTTTACATTGAATAAGATCTATATTTTTAACGTTTTCAAATGAAATAACTTGAATTGAAAATTTCCCGACTATGTGAAGATTTCTTATATTTCTAAATGGCTTCAATTATTACATACAAAACGAAAACAATTTTAACTTTTTTGTAAAACAATATTTAGGTATTTTATAATTTTTCCAAGGAAACGTTTTTTTTTTTTTTTGTTTGTTTGCAAAGTTTACTTGTATGTGTTTATAACCATCACCAATTAGTCCTAATTATTAAAGATCAAACGACCTAATCAAAATGATGATTGATATTGAATATAACCATCGGTCATGCATGACGTATCCCAAATAACTTCTTTAATGTTGGTTCGATTTTATCAAAACCAAAATCATAAGATCAAAATTAAATTATCTATCGAATGTATACCCTCAATGCTCACTAAAACATATATACATGTCCTGAGTGACTTTTTATGTCCTGTCTGCACTCAGGAGGTCCTGAGGGTTTTTAGACCTACCGTTAATTTATAGGAATATATTTGAAGCTGTTCTCAATTATGTACATTATCTATAGATATATATGGATCAGACAAAAGACTTTCCAATGAACTTAGTTTTAGTTATCTTAGGTCCTAGTCACAGGCACTTGTCTCAGAAAAATTTCCTATATACTTTTAATGTTATATTAAGGTATATAGGAAACAAAATTCTGAGACAAGTGCCTGTGGTCCTAGTGTTAAATAAATCCATTTGGGAATTGGCCTTTTAAACACATCTATATATACGTTTTCGCAAGGGTTTGTACATGTAAAGTGAAATTATGTTTACTCAATGCGTAGTTACATAAGTTTATTTGCTACCTTTTTCTTCTTTATTTTATATAAATGGTTTTGTTTTTTAAATTTTAACATGTTTTTCTTCGAAAAATTTGTAGTGTTGCAATAGGGAGGGGCGGACAGGGGTACCTTTCTCCTTTCTCCCGCCCTCTCCTTTCTCCCGCCCTTGTCTCCCGCCCTAAAACATAAAAAAAACTAATGTATAGGAAGCCCATTTTAAAAGAAGTCGATCAAATGTCTTGTTTTTATGGCTCATCCCCGTATTGTTATTTCACGAGATAAAAGTATTGTTTCTTCTTCAAGAATCTCAATAAATTTTTCACTAAATGTTAAGCTTTCTGTTTGCAATGAATTTGTAAGTCTGGTGCACGCCGTTTCCTGATGAATTTTTCTTTCAAAGTAGAAATCCAAATTATAGAATCGCAGGATAGTGTTTGAAAATACGGGAATTTTTGTGCCACTATTAGTGCAATTTCGTTTGGCTGTCAACACTTAATGTGCACCCGATGGGACGAAATAAAATTATATCATTCAGATCCCGTTACATATTTTTCTTTCAATTCGACAAGTTATTTCTCGAAATTTACAGTCACACGATTCAGTAAAAAAAACAGTGGCCAACAATAAATGAATAATCGGTACTTTAATGAAGTTTAATCCAAAAAGCGCTCCGAACGCAAAAATAAATTAAAAGAGATACTTTTGTTTACCTATAGTCCGCAACTACGAACACAACTACACTATATTAAAAATATGTATTATTTTATTTATCACTTTTATAACTGATGGAATGTTTTTATAAAGAATCTTTTTGATGGCTGCATTAAATTAAATGTGTCTTTTAGACACAACTATTTCAAATTGTATTGTATTGTCCTGATAATGCCTGAAATATTTGCCACCGGACAATTTGCAACCTCAAATCAATCAATTCAAACTGTACTTGAAAATCACAGTGTACTTAATCAAATTTTTGAAGCACTTTATCCATGCATGACAACAAAATAACAAACACCATTCAGATCCGTCCCATTACATATTTTTTCAATACCTCTGAGTAAAAATAACGTTACTCTACATTCAGTAACGTCATTCCTTTTCTGCCAAAATCTTTGCATATCAGTCAATTTTGAAGCAATTTGTCTAAAAAAAAGGGATTTGACATGTGTTTGATTTGATTTTATGTGTTATTCACGCCATTTTTAAGTACCACTTTTGGGCTATTTAGTGGCGGCCAGTTTTGATTGGTGGAGGAAGCCGGAGTGTCCAGATAAAGCCACCGACCTTCGATAGGAAAACGGACAATCCTAGTCAATTAAGATTGGAGTCGAGTGCACCTGCACGAGCGGGATTCGAACTCACAACCTCAGTGTTGACTGGCTAGTGATTATAGTAGTAACTACTTAATAGACCACTTGGCCACATATAAAAAGAAGATGTGCATGATGTGATTGCCAATGAGACAACTCTTCACAAGAGACTAAATGACATAAAATTAACAACTATATAGATCATTGTATGGCCTTCAACAATGAGCAAAGCCCATACCCATAGTCAGCTATACAAAGGCCTCGAATAACAAATGCAAAACAATTCAAACGGGAAAACTATCGGCCTAATAACTTTACAAAAATGAACGAAGAACAAAATGTAACACGGCAACAAATGACAACCAATGAATTACAGGCTCCTGACTAGGAACAGGCACATACATACATAATGTGGTGGGTTTAAACAGATTAGCGGGATTCCCAACCTCCCCTAACCTGGGACAGTGGTGTAACAGTACAACATAAGAGCGAACTATAAGAATCAGTTGAAATGGCTTAATTCCGATGGATACAAATATAAATACATATAACAAAACACAGAATGTACGTGGCCGGGTACTTGTACATCCCAACAACACAAAGACACTAAGTACAGATCTGAGAGTACTAGTCACAGTTACTGACAGCTAGTTCAAAGCCACTAACAACTAATAAAACAAAATAATGCATCTAAGACTAAATTATCACAAACAGTAGAGAAAACATGACCTTGTGCAATGCCACAATATAGGAACTGTATCGTTGCATTGCACAAAATCATGTTTTTCTCTGCTGTTTATGACATCTTTACACGACCTGTATCGTTGCATTGCACAAGGTCATGAATTTCTCTGCTGTTTATGACATCTTTACACCAAATCCAATGGATGTTGAATGGGTACTGAATGATAAGTTTGAGGTATCTACAGATTGTAGATCCATGTAGACTCAGTATAATATCCTGGACATTGTTAGTTTTAGTCTTTCTCCGAATATATGAGATCGTTATGAATGAGTGACGACGCTCAGAGTATTTATGAGGTCGTTTTCGTTACTATGACATTTATTAGCACTTTCTTGAAGCTTTTATAAACTAATTTAATAAAATAATTGTTTTCGAGCTCACTTTTATTAATTTTATATACATTTTGTACATTTTGTCTCCTTTTCTATCCTTTTCTCCTTTCTCCTGCCCCATCTCTCCTTTCTCCCGCCCCTGCTCTCCTTTCTCCCACCCCTCAATAGGAATGGACACAGATACTTAACTACATTTAACGAAAGACATTTTGTGTAATGTTGTGACAGGGCAAAAGTGGACATAACAGACAAAGCAGCACATAATGTAGTGGTGGTGTGACGCATATACTACACGGAAGTTCTCCAAAACGAAATTACAAATTCATCTACATTCAGGTCCGTACGCTCCACAGAGAGTCAAATTGTAAACAAGCATATCACTGCATAACGTCTTATTAACTTATTTATAAAATTTACGTTTAAATTTTATATGAAATAAATAAATTCAATTATTTAATGAAAAAATGGATAAAGGAATAAATGTAGCCATTTTATTAACATGTAACGATTTTCGTTTACAAAGCTTTTTGTGTTATAAGTTACAATTAAGTGTCAAATATATTTTCACAAAGACGGAAATAAGACTTTTGATAAATAATAGATAAAGTAACAGTTTTACATAGTCTACAGATTTCTTATGTAAAGAATAATTAATCCTCTAGTCTTTTCAATTAGCGCTTTTTCGGCCTAAAACCCAAGCGACAGATATTTATTATGTAATAATTAAGGCATGAGGACCATCAAGGGTCTCAATCAGTTAATTCTTTGTTAGATCAAGTTTCTACGTTTTGGCTTGTAACCAATAATATTCCTAGAAGTTTATAGAAGAAAGATAAGATATATATATATATATATATATATATATATATATTTCACTTGTCTCAAAGGAGAAATATTGTAGAACACAAAATGCAGAGATATTATCTATAGATCATTAACTACCAAGTTTGGATAAAATTAAAATTATACATGAGGGTCTGGATGGGGTTTACAGAATAGAGAATACATTTGTAATGGCTAAAACAAATAATGAATAGAGAAAGATGAGCAAAAAATAAAGAATAGAGAATAATGGGAACAAAAGTATAAAGAATAAAGAATAATGGGGAACAAAAGTATAAAGAATAGAGAATGATGGGGTACAAAAGTATAAAGAATAGGGAATGATGGGGTACAAAAGTATAAAGAATAGAGAATGATGGGGTACAAAAGTATAAAGAATAGAGAATGATGGGCAAAAGTATAAAGAATAGAGAACGATGGGGAACAAAAGTATAAAGAATAGAGAATAATGAGGAACAAAAGTATAAAGAATAGAGAATAATGGGTACAAAAGTATAAAGAATAGAGAATGATGGGGTACAAAAGTATAAAGAATAGAGAATAATGGTGAACACAAGTATAAAGAATAGAGAATAATGAGGAACAAAAGTATAAAGAATAGAGAATGATGGGGAACAAAAGTATAACGAATAGAGAATAATGGGAACAAAAGTATAAAGAATAGAGAATGATGGGGTACAAAAGTATAAAGAATAGAGAATAATGGTGAACACAAGTATAAAGAATAGAGAATAATGGGGAACAAAAGTATAAATAATAGAGAATGATGGGTTACAAAAGTATAAAGAATAGAGAAGGAACAAAAGTATAAAGAATAGAGAATGATGAGGAACAAAAGTATAAAGAATAGAGAATAATGGGGAACAAAAGTATAAAGAATAGAGAATAATTGGGAACAAAAGTATAAATAATAGAGAATAATGGGTACAAAAGTATAAAGAATAGAGAATAATGGGGAACAAAAGTATAAAGAATAGAGAATAATGGGAACAAAAGTATAAAGAATAGAGAATAATGGGGAACAAAAGTATAAAGAATAGAGAATAATGGGGAACAAAAGTATAAAGAATAGAGAATAATGGGGAACAAAAGTATAAACAATAGAGAATAATGGGTACAAAAGTATAAAGAATAGAGAATGATGAGGAAAAAAGTATAAAGAATAGAGAATAATGGGTACAAAAGTATAAAGAATAGAGAATGATGGGGTACAAAAGTATAAAGAATAGAGAATGATGGGGTACAAAAGTATAAAGAATAGAGAATAATGAGGAACAAAAGTATAAAGAACAGAGAATAATGGGTACAAAAGTATAAAGAATAGAGAATGATGGGGAACAAAAGTATAGAGAATAGAGAATAATGGGGTACAAAAGTATAAAGAATAGAGAATGATGGGGTACAAAACTATAAAGAATAGAGAATAATGGGGTACAAAAGTATAGTGAATAGAGAATAATGGGGTACAAAAGTATAAAGAATAGAGAATGATGGGGTACAAAACATAGAAAATAGAGAATAATGGGGTACAAAAGTATAAAGAATAGAGAATAATGGGGTACAAAAGTAAAGAATAGAGAATAATGGGGAGTATAGAATAGAAAATAATGGGGAAACAAAAGTATAAAGAATAGAGAATGATTGGGTACAAAAGTATAAAGAATAGAGAATAATGGGGTACAAAAGTATAATAGAGAATAATGAGGAACAAAAGTATAAAGAATAGAGAATAATGGGGAACAAAAGTATAAAGAATAGAGAATAATGGGGAACAAAAGTATAAAGAATAGAGAATAATGGGGTACAAAAGTATAGAGAATAGAGAATAATGGGGTACAAAAGTATAGAGAATAGAGAATAATGGGGTACAAAAGTATAAAGAATAGAGAATGATGGGGTACAAAAGTATAAAGAATAGAGAATGATTGGGTACAAAAGTATAAAGAATAGAGAATAATGAGGAACAAAAGTATAAAGAATAAAGAATAATGGGGAACAAAAGTATAAAGAATAGAGAATAATGGGGTACAAAAGTATAAAGAATAGAGAATAACGGGGAACAAAAGTATAAAGAATAGAGAATAATGAGGAACAAATTTATAAAGAATAGAGAATGATGGGGTACAAAAGTATAAAGAATAGAGAATGATGGGGTACAAAAGTATAAAGAATAGAGAATAATGGGAACAAAAGTATAAAGAATAGAGAATAATGAGGAACAAAAGTATAAAGAATAGAGAATGAATGGGGAACAAAAGTATAAAGAATAGAGAATAATGTGGAACAAAAGTATAAAGAATAGAGAATAATGGGGTACAAAAGTATAAAGAATACAGATTAATGGGGAACACAAGTATAGAATAGAGAATAATGGGGAACAAAAGTATAAAGAATAGAGAATGATGGGATACAAAAGTATAAAGAATAGGTAATAATGGGGAACAAAAGTATAAAGAATAGAGAATAATGGGTACAAAAGTATAAATAATAGAGAATAATGGGGAACAAAAGTATAAAGAATAGAGAATAATGGGTACAAAAGTATAAAGAATAGAGAATAATGAGGAACAAAAGTATAAAGAATAGAGAATGATGGGGTACAAAAATATAAAGAATAGAGAATAATAGGGAACAAAAGTATAAAGAATAGAGAATGATGGGGTAGAAAAGTATAAAGAATAGAGAATAATGGGGAACAAAAGTATAAAGAATAAAGAATGATGGGGTAGAAAAGTAAAAAAAAGAAAATGAGAATAATGGTGAACACAAGTATAAAGAATAGAGAATAATGGGTACAAAAGTATAAAGAATAGAGAATAATGAGGAACAAAAGTATAAAGAATAGAGAATAATGGGGAACAAAAGTATAAAGAATAGAGAATAATGGGTACAAAAGTATAAAGAATAGAGAATAATCGGGAACAAAATTATAAAGAATAGAAAATGATGGGGTACAAAAGTATAAAGAATAGAGAATAATGGTGAACACAAGTATAAAGAATAGAGAATAATAGGTACAAAAGTATAAAGAATAGAGAATAATGGGGAACAAAAGTATAAAGAATAAAGAATAATGGGGAACAAAAGTATAAAGAATAGAGAATGATGGGGAACAAAAGTATAAAGAATAGAGAATGATGGGAACAAAAGTATAAAGAATAGAGAATAATGGGTACAAAGTATAAAGAATAGAGAATGATGAGGAACAAAAGTATAAAGAATAGAGAATGATGGGGAACAAAAGTATAAAGAATAGAGAATAATGGGAACAAAAGTATAAAGAATAGAGAATGATGGGGAACACAAGTATAAAGAATAGAGAATAATGGGGTACAAAAGTATAAAGAATAGAGAATAATGGGGTACAAAAGTATAAAGAATAGAGAATGATGGGGAACAAAAGTATAGAATAGAGAATAATGGGGAACAAAAGTATAAAGAATAGAGAATAATGGGTACAAAGTATAAAGAATAGAGAATGATGAGGAACAAAAGTATAAAGAATAGAGAATGATGGGGAACAAAAGTATAAAGAATAGAGAATAATGGGGTACAAAAGTATAAAGAATAGAGAATGATGGGGAACAAAAGTATAAAGAATAGAGAATAATGGGGTACAAAAGTATAAAGAATAGAGAATGATGGGGTACAAAAGTATAAAGAATAGAGAATAATGAGGAACAAAAGTATAAAGAATAGAGAATAATGGGTACAAAAGTATAAAGAATAGAGAATGATGGGGAACAAAAGTATAAAGAATAGAGAATGATGGGGAACAAAAGTATAAAGAATAGAGAATGATGGGGAATACAAAAGTATAAAGAATAGAGAATAATGGGGTACAAAAGTATAAAGAATAGAGAATAATGGGGTACAAAAGTATAGAGAATAGAGAATAATGGGGTACAAAAGTATAAAGAATAGAGAATGATGGGGGTACAAAACTATAGAGAATAGAGAATAATGGGGAACAAAAGTATAAAGAATAGAGAATAATGGGGAACAAAAGTATAGAGAATAGAGAATAATGGGGTACAAAAGTATAAAGAATAGAGAATAATGGGGAACAAAAGTATAAAGAATAGAGAATGATGGGTTACAAAAGTAGAAAGAATGGAGAATAATGGTGAACACAAGTATAAAGAATAGAGAATAATGGGTACAATAATGGGTAACAAAAGTATAAAGAATAGAGAATAATGGGGAACAAAAGTATAAAGAATAGAGAATAATGGGGAACAAAAGTATAAAGAATAGAGAATGATGGGGAACAAAAGTATAAAGAATAGAGAATGATGGGGAACAAAAGTATAAAGAATAGAGAATAATGGGTACAAAGTATAAAGAATAGAGAATGATGAGGAACAAAAGTATAAAGGATAGAGAATGATGGGGAACAAAAGTATAAAGAATAGAGAATAATGGGCTACAAAAGTATAAAGAATAGAGAATGATGGGGAACAAAAGTATAAAGAATAGAGAAAATGGGGTACAAAAGTATAAAGAATAGAGAATAATGGGGTACAGAAAGTATAAAGAATAGAGAATGATGGGGACAAAAGTATAGAATAGAGAATAATGGGAAACAAAAGTATAAAGAATAGAGAATAATGGGTACAAAGTATAAAGAATAGAGAATGATGAGGAACAAAAGTATAAAGAATAGAGAATAATGGGGTACACAAGTATAAAGAATAGAGAATGATGGGGAAGAAAAGTATAAAGAATAGAGAATAATGGGGAACAAAAGTATAAAGAATAGAGAATGATGGGGTACAAAAGTATAAAGAATAGAGAATAATGAGGAACAAAAGTATAAAGAATAGAGAATAATGGGTACAAAAGTATAAAGAATAGAGAATGATGGGGAACAAAAGTATAAAGAATAGAGAATGATGGGGAACAAAAGTATAAAGAATAGAGAATGATGGGGTACAAAAGTATAAAGAATAGAGAATAATGGGGTACAAAAGTATAGAGAATAGAGAATAATGGGGTACAAAAGTATAAAGAATAGAGAATGATGGGGTACAAAACTATAGAGAATAGAGAATAATGGGGTACAAAAGTATAGAGAATAGAGAATGATGGGGTACAAAAGTATAAAGAATAGAGAATGATGGGGTACAAAAGTATAAAGAAAATAGAGATTAATGGGGTACAAAAGTATAAAGAATAGAGAATAATGGGGTACAAAAGTATAAAGAATAGAGAATAATGAGGAACAAAAGTATAAAGAATAGAGAATAATGGGAACAAAAGTATAGAGAATAGAGAATAATGGGGAACAAAAGTATAAAGAATAGAGAATAATGGGGTACAAAAGTATAGAGAATAGAGAATAATGGGGTACAAAAGTATAGAGAATAGAGAATAATGGGGTGCAAAAGTATAAAGAATAGAGAATGATGGGGTACAAAAGTATAAAGAATAGAGAATGATTGGGTACAAAAGTATAAAGAATAGAGAATAATGGGGAACAAAAGTATAAAGAATAGAGAATAATGGGGAACACAAGTATAAAGAATAGAGAATAATGGGGTACAAAAGTATAAAGAATAGAGAATAATGGGTACAAAAGTATAAAGAATAGAGAATAATGGGGAACAAAAGTATAAAGAATAGAGAATGATGGGTTACAAAAGTAGAAAGAATGGAGAATAATGGTGAACACAAGTATAAAGAATAGAGAATAATGGGTACAAAGGTATAAAGAATAGAGAATAATGGGGAACAAAAGTATAAAGAATAGAGAATAATGGGGAACAAAAGTATAAAGAATAGAGAATGATGGGGAACAAAAGTATAAAGAATAGAGAATGATGGGGAACAAAAGTATAAAGAATAGAGAATAATGGGTACAAAGTATAAAGAATAGAGAATGATGAGGAACAAAAGTATAAAGGATAGAGAATGATGGGGAACAAAAGTATAAAGAATAGAGAATAATGGGCTACAAAAGTATAAAGAATAGAGAATGATGGGGAACAAAAGTATAAAGAATAGAGAAAATGGGGTACAAAAGTATAAAGAATAGAGAATAATGGGGTACAAAAAGTATAAAGAATAGAGAATGATGGGGAACAAAAGTATAGAATAGAGAATAATGGGAAACAAAAGTATAAAGAATAGAGAATAATGGGTACAAAGTATAAAGAATAGAGAATGATGAGGAACAAAAGTATAAAGAATAGAGAATAATGGGGTACACAAGTATAAAGAATAGAGAATGATGGGGAAGAAAAGTATAAAGAATAGAGAATAATGGGGAACAAAAGTATAAAGAATAGAGAATGATGGGGTACAAAAGTATAAAGAATAGAGAATAATGAGGAACAAAAGTATAAAGAATAGAGAATAATGGGTACAAAAGTATAAAGAATAGAGAATGATGGGGAACAAAAGTATAAAGAATAGAGAATGATGGGGAACAAAAGTATAAAGAATAGAGAATGATGGGGTACAAAAGTATAAAGAATAGAGAATAATGGGGTACAAAGTATAAAGAATAGAGAATAATAGAGAATAGAGAATAATGGGGTACAAAAGTATAAAGAATAGAGAATGATGGGGTACAAAACTATAGAGAATAGAGAATAATGGGGTACAAAAGTATAGAGAATAGAGAATGATGGGGTACAAAAGTATAAAGAATAGAGAATGATGGGGTACAAAAGTATAAAGAAAATAGAGAATAATGGGGTACAAAGTATAAAGAATAGAGAATAATGGGGTACAAAAGTATAAAGAATAGAGAATAATGAGGAACAAAAGTATAAAGAATAGAGAATAATGGGAACAAAAGTATAGAGAATAGAGAATAATGGGGAACAAAAGTATAAAGAATAGAGAATAATGGGGTACAAAAGTATAGAGAATAGAGAATAATGGGGTACAAAAGTATAGAGAATAGAGAATAATGGGGTACAAAAGTATAAAGAATAGAGAATGATGGGGTACAAAAGTATAAAGAATAGAGAATGATTGGGTACAAAAGTATAAAGAATAGAGATTAATGGGGAACAAAAGTATAAAGAATAGAGAATAATGGGGAACAAAAGTATAAAGAATAGAGAATAATGGGGTACAAAAGTATAAAGAATAGAGAATAATGGGTACTAAAGTATAAAGAATAGAGAATAATGAGGAACAAAAGTATAAAGAATAGAGAATGATGGGGTACAAAAGTATAAAGAATAGAGAATGATGGGGTACAAAAGTATAAAGAATAGAGAATAATGGGGAACAAAAGTATAAAGAATAGAGAATGATGGGGAACAAAAGTATAAAGAATAGAGAATGATGGGGAACAAAAGTGTAAAGAATAGAGAATAATTGGGAACAAAAGTATAAAGAATAGAGAATGATGGGGTACAAAAGTATAAAGAATAGAGAATGATGGGGTACAAAAGTATAAAGAATAGAGAATAATGGGGAACAAAAGTATGAAGAATAGAGAATGATGGGGAACAAAAGTATAAAGAATAGAGAATGATGGGGAACAAAAGTGTAAAGAATAGAGAATAATGGGGAACAAAAGTATAAAGAATAGAGAATGATGGGGAACAAAAGTATAAAGAATAGAGAATGATGGGGAACAAAAGTATAAAGAATAGAGAATAATGGGGAACAAAAGTATAAAGAATAGAGAATAATGGGGTACAAAAGTATAAAGAATAGAGAATAATGGGGAACAAAAGTATAGAATAGAAAATAATGGGGAACAAAAGTATAAAGAATAGAGAATAATGGGTACAAAGTATAAAGAATAGAGAATGATGAGGAACAAAAGTATAAAGAATAGAGAATGATGGGGAACAAAAGTATAGAATAGAGAATAATGGGAACAAAAGTATAAAGAATAGAGAATAATGGGTACAAAGTATAAAGAATAGAGAATGATGAGGAACAAAAGTATAAAGAATAGAGAATGATGGGGAACAAAAGTATAAAGAATAGAGAATAATGGGGTACACAAGTATAAAGAATAGAGAATGATGGGGAACAAAAGTATAAAGAATAGAGAATAATGGGGTACAAAAGTATAAAGAATAGAGAATGATGGGGTACAAAAGTATAAAGAATAGAGAATAATGAGGAACAAAAGTATAAAGAATAGAGAATAATGGGTACAAAAGTATAAAGAATAGAGAATGATGGGGAACAAAAGTATAAAGAATAGAGAATGATGGGGAACAAAAGTATAAAGAATAGAGAATGATGGGGTACAAAAGTATAAAGAATAGAGAATAATGGGGTACAAAAGTATAAAGAATAGAGAATAATGGGGTACAAAAGTATAGAGAATAGAGAATAATGGGGTACAAAAGTATAAAGAATAGAGAATGATGGGGTACAAAACTATAGAGAATAGAGAATAATGGGGTACAAAAGTATAAAGAATAGAGAATGATGGGGTACAAAAGTATAAAGAATAGAGAATGATGGGGTACAAAAACATAGAAAATAGAGAATAATGGGGTACAAAAGTATAAAGAATAGAGAATAATGGGGAACAAAAGTATAGAATAGAAAATAATGGGGAACAAAAGTATAAACAATAGAGAATGATTGGGTACAAAAGTATAAAGAATAGAGAATAATGGGGTACAAAAGTATAAAGAATAGAGAATAATGAGGAACAAAAGTATAAAGAAAAGAGAATAATGGGGAACAAAAGTATAAAGAATAGAGAATAATGGGGAACAAAAGTATAAAGAATAGAGAATAATGGGGTACAAAAGTATAGAGAATAGATAATAATGGGTACAAAAGTATAGAGAATAGAGAATAATGGGTGGAAAAGTATAAAGAATAGAGAATGATGGGGTACAAAAGTATAAAGAATAGAGAATGATTGGGTACAAAAGTATAAAGAATAGAGAATAATGGGGAACAAAAGTATAAAGAATAAAGAATGATGGGGTAGAAAAGTATAAAGAAAATGAGAATAATGGTGAACACAAGTATAAAGAATAGAG
Organism: Mytilus coruscus; assembly: GCA_017311375.1. Lineage (NCBI taxonomy): Eukaryota > Metazoa > Mollusca > Bivalvia > Mytilida > Mytilidae > Mytilus > Mytilus coruscus. The sequence goes on along the minus strand of JAASAO010001551.1, from coordinate 30,675 downwards.
AATAATGGGTACAAAAGTATAAAGAATAGAGAATAATGAGGAACAAAAGTATAAAGAATAGAGAATAATGGGGAACAAAAGTATAAAGAATAGAAAATGATGGGGTACAAAAGTATAAAGAATGGAGAATAATGGTGAACACAAGTATAAAGAATAGAGAATAATGGGTACAAAAGTATAAAGAATAGAGAATAATGGGGAACAAAAGTATAAAGAATAGAGAATAATGGGGAACAAAAGTATAAAAAATAGAGAATGATGGGGAACAAAAGTATAAAGAATAGAGAATGATGGGAAGAAAAGTATAAAGAATAGAGAATAATGGGTACAAAGTATAAAGAATAGAGAATGATGAGGAACAAAAGTATAAAGAATAGAGAATGATGGGGAACAAAAGTATAAAGAATAGAGAATAATGGGCTACAAAAGTATACACTAGTAACGGTTTTACTACTGAAACGGTCATTTTAAACTGAACAACTCTTAAATGCCTGAATTTACCGCAAGGAAAATGTCAAGATCTTTTCAGTTATTCAGTACGTGTTCAGTACCCTGACCCGCGCAGGAGATTCAGTACAATTCAGTAGTGGTTCAGGTAATTAAGAGAAAACGCCTTGCATTTGGTTCAGTAGCGTCAAGAACGTTTTCGTACAAATCAGTTCATCGATAAAATAGTTGTTTGGGAATTTTCAGTGGTGTTCAGTGCCAGGTAAATCTATCGATTTTGACATAAAATAGTTTGTGCAGATTTATTAGGCTTGTCTCCCTTTATTCGAGCTTGGACTATAATTTTCAGTACATTGATCGATTTTACAATGATCTTGATTACTTTTCCGTGAAAAATACTTCTGCTTTGTTCAATTGTCCAAAATACGTTTGAAAGTGAAATGTTTATAAATTACAATGAAAATGAAATCTGTTGTCGGAATTGCGTAATATTTTTTACCTTGCTTTAACGACGGAAGCGGTTATTGAAAAAAATGCAAATCTTTAAACTGGCAATCCCCGTTTTCAGTAAAATTCGGGTTCTACAATTTTATGACTTTATATATTTTGCTGAATAAATCGTAAATGTCAAATATATTTTGTTATTGTAAATACCAATTTTCTCTGTGACTACGACACGTAGATTTATGAGAATAAAGTACATTCATTCACTTTGCAATTTACATTTGTTTTATGTTTATTCGAATACATGATCATTAAATATATAAACCTGTTAATTGTGACACATTAAATCAGTCCCATTATAAATATTGCAAATACGTCATATAAACCTCAACTTGATTAAGATTTTGACCCTAACTGAATCTTTGCAAAAATCTTCCTATGACATATAAAAAAAATAATATATAATATTAAAACTATTCAAGACATTTTGTATCAACTCGTAAAAATAAAAATATAATATAAAGAGGAGGACGACATTTTGCACATGTGTATTTTTTTCAAATACACAATTTCTTATAAAATTTCGTGTCAGAAAACGTAATTGGAAACCTATTAAAATAATATATTCAAAACACTGATTATATAATAATTTGAACAAATTTGAGATATGTATATTTTTTCCGATTACACTATGAATCTATTAAACACCTAAAAGATCATTCATAGTAAAAATTGAAAATAATTTTAAAATTCCGAAAAAATTACCTAACACACAAATGCAAGAAATGTTAGAGGGTGTGGATGTGGGTTTGCAGAATAGAGAATAATGGGCAAAAAATATAAAGAATAGAGAAAAATGGACAAAAAAAATAAAGAATAGAGAATAATGATGTGCTAAAATATAAAGAATAGAGAATAATGGGCAAAATTATTAAGAATAGAAAAAAACGACTTAAGAAATTAAACAATACAGACTGAATGAAGGACCCCATCCAGACCCTCATGTAACACCGATTTGTGAATTATTCTATAGCTGTAACACATTCATATATTAACTTCTATGTCATTTGGTCTCTGGTGGAGAGTTACTTCATTGGCAATCATACCACCTATTTCTATTTTTATATATAACATTCAAATAGTTCAGAACATGTCTACACAGTGTCTAATAAGTCAACTTTTGCTCGGAATTGGTCTTTTTTTCCTGTGCGGTGTTTACCGGTATCATATGTATTATACTTTGCATGCAACCAGCTATAGGATTGAATCCTATATAAATCCTTGTATCGATAGTAAAACACACTAATAGTAAACTCAGTTGAGAATCCAGAGGACGTAGAGGGCCTTTGGTGCTAATAAAATTTCATGTTTCTCACGACCTATATGACGTTGTAGCATAACATCGTCCAACCAAATACGTTCTCTGAAATTAAGCCCCCCCTCCCGTCCCTTTTCAAAATCCTGGATCCGCCGCTGAAAATAAATTAGCATGATTATTCCTAAGCATTGCATGCATGTAAGTTTATTTACTCGACCCCAAGATAAATAAATGACTAAATAGATATACAAGCTCTTGAAAGACGTGCAGGCCTTAAAGTTTTGTTATTTGTTGTCGGTGGACAAACGAATTGGTTGATAGTTGTCTCATTGGCATCATAACCAATCTTCTTATTTATATTTTGAATAAGTCTGTGAATAAGTCTGTCAATGCCAGTGGCCGTTTATAATGAATAATAATATTAATCAAATGTTTCTGTATACGTAAACCAAATATCAGTAATCCTTACTGCATACACCAGACAGTCTGAAATATTTTATATTGTACACTTTTCTTTCAAGCTTTCTGTTTATTTTCTCCTTGTATTGTGTTTGATTTTTCTTTTACTGAGTGAAAATTTAATTTTTGAGGATTTACTTGGCAGTTATTTTTTTATTCAGCAATTAAACTTCATCTAAAATAATGCTTTTATCCCGACAGTCATTGTATAACCAACCCGACAATTATGAATGTAAAATATATTGGGTGTACATCAATAAGACAGCAACCTTACGACAACAATATCTAGAAGACATTTGAGACCAACATAAGTCTTTAACAGAAGACAGGTGTACCAATATAATGTATAACAGTTGAGAATTAATTTAACAGAAACAATCAAAGATCTGCCATCAACACCTATTTCATTTTTCATAAAATCGTATTGAACATGCATGTAGTATTTGTCACTGGACGTTAAGCAATTATCAGTCGATCATTTTCATGAAATGACATTATGTTTTGAAGCTCAAAGTAAATACATATCTATATATTGAAGCTGTGATACTGTGATTTTTTTTTAAGAGTAAAAGATTTTTAAAACAAATGATTAAATCTCTATTGAAAAATATTTGAAAAGAAAACGCTTATTAGGAATCTCTAACTCCAGTCCAACATGTTCGCTCATCATAGGCTGTGTTTATGTGAATTCATTTAAGAAATGAGTGTCTAAAAAAGTGTAACAACGGGGTGGCTGGGATAATTTCAATTTGGCAAAAAACTATAAGATCAGCCGACTATAGAGAATGCAGTCATGAAGCCATTACTGTGAACTTATATGCAAATCTTCCATACATGTAGGTTTTACATATAAGTTATTATGATCTAATTTTATATAATCTTAACGAAAATCCTATGTCTGAAACTTAAGTGCATTTCTTGCAATGTGTATTTTTGACAAATAGTTGGTCGATCAAGCACAGAAAGCTTAACATGACTTGTGTTGTATAGAAAAGTTAGAAACATACATAACATACATATACCTGTAGATCTACAAATAAAGTTATTTGATGCATTAATATCTCCTGTATTGCTGTATGGTTCCGAAATATAGGGATTTGAAAATACAAGTGTTATTAAAAAAGGTCATCTCTAGTTTTGTAAAAGAGTGTTACATGTCATGCATGTTAGAACCAGCACTCCAGGTTATATAGTATACGGTGAACTTGGGCGGGTGCCTCTAGATTGGCAAATAAAAACAAAAAATAATTTCTTTCTGGTGTAGACCTCAGCAGTGCGAGAATAAATTATCAATCATTCTTTACAAATTGATGCTTAAATTGTCCGAACATCGATATTACGAATTCACCCCAGAGACATTTATATTCCTTTAAAAAAAACGGATTTCGGTTAGAGTCATTCTGTCGAAACTGTCAAGTTCAAGTCGAAATTATATACGGAAGGTAGCATATCATACCACGCGATGAGATATTCTGCACTTTAATCCAAGATCGCTTAATTGGAGATGAATTCCATTATTTATTCATTTGTAATCATTCTTTTGTTGCACACGTTCGTTCAAAATTCATACCGCCGTACTTTACTAATTTTCCATCAAATTATAAAATGTATGGTTTATTATCGCACTCTAATATTTCGCTTTTGAATAAGCTAGCTGTATTCATCTTAAAACTATCATCACTATCCTAATGCATTGAAATTTGATTATTCTCTCATCGATGTCACTAAATTACACTAAAGGATCAGTCTTGATAACCACGTGTACACCTGTGGGTGTTAAATTACACGTGCTTTGTGAGACAGGCCTTTGGATGGTCACTTAAATGTCAATTGTCCATTCAATGTTAGAGGAGGACGACACTCTGCACACGACACGCAGATTTGTCTTTGTTACAAGCTAGCCCGTCATGGTATGAACATCACCTGGACACTGAAATTTGTTGAATGACATTATAAACATGAGCAGTAATATATAGTTGTAATTATTATACAATATTCTTACATGTATATATAATAAACGAATTTGGTAATTGTCATTTTGCTGTGATATGCATATTTATCCGTTATTAAACTGTTAAATCCGGTGGACTTATTTCGCTGAATACTGTATATTGAATTCACCTAATTGATTTTCAGTTTTTATTCGGGAAAATTTTATTAATGAAATTATCAATACTAGAATTTCTTCATTTATCAGTAACAAAAAAAAAAAAAAAAACAAACGAGAAAACACAATAGACAAAGGACTATATATTTTGTCCCAGAGCCGACCGATACACAAAAATTCAAATTTTAAATTTAAAAAAAATAAAAGCTATTTTACATGGTTTTTCTGGTGAAAGTTTTCATTTTGTCTCTAATAAAATGAAAATACTCAAAACAATGTTTTTGTGCCTGAGGTTTACGTATTTATTCACGGATTTGACAAATATATTTGGACATTTTATTTTAAAATCATCGTTTTAATCGACTTACTATGCAGAAACGGATGGAGACTTAAGGAGACCTTTTATGTTCAAGGTTGCATGAACAATATTCTTTAACTAGTATAAATTTCAATGAATTTTACATATAAACTAACGAAATATTAGCAAACATTTGTGCCTTGTAGTTTGATAGAGATCGAATACAAATTCCGCTCTGATTCAATATGTATCAATTTGTAAATAACGAACTTTCATTGTATACTATTTATATTTATATTGTTAATGTATTTCTGTTAGCCATTACATCATGTGCTCATATGTATTGTATTCCTGTATCGCAGAAAACTGCGACTGAGTTATGAAATAAAGTTCATTGTTTGATGTAATGTTCATAGTAACACGATAGCACGCTTTAAAACTGTCTATTTTACCCCCCTTTTTTGTGCTTTGTTTTCATATATTGTATCTTAATTAATCCTTTAAGTACATTCGAGAAGAGAGTTAAGATAGTTTGGTAATCTGTCGAAATCAGAATAAAATGTGCAAACATATAAAGCTTGTACATTGCATGATTTTTTTTAAATTACAAGTTAGAATTTAAATATACACAGGTAATTTCCCGCTGAATGTAACATGTTATGTAAAGCCGAGGTGGTCATCCCTGATTGGATTGGCAATTAGCTTTTTTGTTAATTTGTCCGACACGTGTATAAAGTGAGCCGATATGGGTCACCGAACACTGAACACCTGGTCATGGAATCAACCTTATTCGGCCATTATAAGATTGTTTTAATCGATATAGATCATTTGAAATATTTTTAATTATACAATATATTGTATTTTAATGGTCAATATACATTTATATTCTAGGTTTCTAGTTTCTAATTTAACTTTATTAATCTTAAGATAACTCTAAAAATCATTAACAAATTTAATCATTTAAATATTAATTTGGCTATCTTAGGTCCCTTTTGGTTAAAAGGATCGACCATTTAAGGGGTAATGGTTTTTTTCTGAAAAAACCCAAGCTTTTGATTAGGGAGAAGGGGAAAAATCAGATTTAAAGTATTTGCCATTAAATTAAATTTCAAGTTCATGAACATGATAAAAAGGTTTCGCGACAAAAACAAAAATAAATCATTTGATGTTACCAAAAAAATCAGAAATTTGTATCTACATGTAGCTGATATTGTAACAAAGGGATATTACCTGGGATGTCGATTTTATGTCACGTCACTTTTCTTCACAATCTGGGATTCGGTTAGTAATGTTAAATAATTTGAATTCTTTGTTAATACCTTTTGTCTACTATTTTCTTCAATCAGTAGATTTAACTTTTAACCATCCGTAATATTCATATTTAAAAATCAGTTTCTAGTTTTCACTAGAACCAGAGACGTATAATACATTGTATCATATGTCTCTGCTGGAACTAATTCATATTGTCAAATAAATCATTCTGTTTTTTTAATGTCCAGTGGCAATTATTTCAGTGGACAAGATAAAAAAAAAAAAAATATGAGGTTTTGCAAAGTAAGTCGACCGGGATGAAGAGCGAATATTTTAACCGTCATCCGTCAAAGTGTAATGTGGATTAATGAGTGCCCCGCAACAGATCAATAAAGATTCATCAAAAGTGTTCTTGCAAAGGTTTGTTTGTGTGTCCAAGTTTAAGCCGACCTGTGCACCAGGTTTAACGTCTCTGGTCATTTTATCCTGTTGATAAAAACATCCAGTGTATCATGTAAAGTAATCCCCTTTTTTACACACACAAATAAAAAAAGTAATTTGTTTTGAATTAAGAGAATAAACTTGTCCAGGGTTTTAACACAAGTGAACATTTTAATCTTAGATACGTGATGTTTTTATTAGTTGTTATTGGTTTTGAACAAGCTGTCAGTAACTGCGATCCGTAACTTGTGTCTCTTTGTTGTGAGGGATGTAATAATACCCTTCCACGTCCGGTCTGTGTTTTCGTTGGTTTACTGCTTTGTATCGATCTGATGAGTTAAGCCCTTATAGTTTGTTCTTATATTGCACTGTTACACCACTGTCCCAGGCATGTTTTACCCCGCCACATTTCTTATGTGCCTGTAATTCAGTAGTCGTCGGTGGTTCATGTCCGTTATATTTGTTTTTCGCAAATTGTTGTTATAAATTAGGCCGTTAGATTTCTCAATTGAATTGTTTCAAATTTTTCATGTCGGGGTCTTTTAAAGAAGATTATATGGTATGTGTTTTCTTTTTCTTTCTCATTTTAGAAGGCCGTACGGTTGCCTATAATTGCTTACATCCACTTCATTCGACTTTAGGTGGATCGTTTTCTCATTGGCAATCATACCAAGCACATCTCCTTAGTTTTATATACCCTGCATTTATGGATACAACTATATATGTCCGACACAATAACTCTTGTCGGTGATTTTGATACAAGTAAACCAGTTTCAAAGATTAACCCCGCCACATTATGTATGTATGTGCCTGTCCCAAGTCAGGAGCCTGTAGTTCAGTGGTTGTCGTTTGTTTATGTGTTACATATTTGTTTTTCGTTCATTTTTTGTACATAAATGAGGTCGTTAGTTTTCTCGTTTGAATTGTTTTACATTGTCATTTCGGGGCCTTTATAGCTGACTATGCGGTATGGACTTTGCTCATTGTTGAAGGCCGTACGGTGACCTATAGTTGTTAATTTCTGTGTCATTTTGGTCTCTTGTGGACAGTTGTCTCATTGGCAATCATACCACATCTTTTTTATATTGCCACCGTCTCAGACAAGGAGATAAGATCTATAGATGGTTTCTGTTTAACTAACTTATTCACAACTGTATAGACTTTGGATGCTTTAGAGCTTGTTATATTCTATAGACTCTGGTCTTTTGTTGAATACTGACATGCTGCCTTCAAGATGTCTGTTGGTTGTTTTTGTCGTTCGGTTGCTGTCATACCGACGTATAACCCACATAGATGCTGGATTAGCTTATACCAACATATTATACATCCTGAACAGCGAACCAATAATTTTACCTTGTTTTGGAAACTGTTAATTTCACATAAATCCATCGACATGTCGATTTAATTCGTACTGACGCGAAGAGGAGGTTTGACCAGAATGCCAGGCTACTTAAACTTCTACGACTTACTAAGACTGGAAGGGTGGTATTAAGGAACATCCTTTACTACCGAGGCCTAAAAGCACTATTAACCAACACATTTTAAATGCATCGTTCCTTGTGACATAAATGTAGCTATTGTGTACGTTTACAAAATTCAATAATAACCACGAAGTAATTGCGCATCTTATAAAGTTGTAAATTCAAATTTGAAATGGGCAGTTTGGCACGTGTCCGGAGATGTTACATTCATGTTAATTGTGATTATTGGACCAGAAAAATGTGTTTATCGGGGGCTTTCAACAAATAATATACAAACAGTAACTTAAATCTTGTTAACTGTTTCCTGAATCCACGAAAATATATGAGTCCACAATACTGAGGGTCTGGATGGAGTTTAATGAATCAGAATAATAGCCGAAAATTATAAAGAATAACTGTGGAAAATAAAACAATTAGTTATAACAATGCTGATTACAGACATGACAGAAAGAATAAAGAAATCATCTTTAATAGCTTATTACAAAATGTAAATGAAATTTAACATGTTTACTAGAAAAAAAATTTTTTCAGAAGAATTTTAACAGAATAAACACTAATTTCAAAGATAAAGAAAAATGCTTTAAAAATTTAAAGAATACAGAAATTAAAGGAACCCCCATCCAGACTACAAGACAGTTTTGGACTTCATTCAATTCTGTTGAAAAATGGGACATACTATTAACATCTAGGAATAACTGGTATTGTATCATAGCCTTAACTGAACTTTTTTAAATGTGACTTGGACACCAGCTGGTACCTTTATTAACACTGACTGGTATTCATGTATTTTTTTTATTTCTCAAAATCAATTTAAATCATTTTTTTCTCAATATACAATGTATATGTTTATGGTGGGTTGGACCATGGCCATCAAACTACTATATTTCAAATAAATCTGGGGATCATAATGGGAGCATGACCAAACAAAATAAAAAGTGTTATTTATGGAATATGATCATTATGTTAGCTTCGAATTATAAGTTTTCTAATTCATTACACAGACATGCATTGACATGACAGACATGACAGAACAAGATGTATAGAATTGGTATTTACGATGTGGTTATATGATTACACCAAGTTGTGGCAAATTTATCCATTTTGTTGAACATAATTTACAAATAGATATAAGCAAATCCCATGATCAACTTTCTGATTCAATGAATGAAGGTGGGTATACATCAAATGGCAAACACTATGCATATTAAGCATGTTAAGGACAACATGTTAATATGTATGAAACCTGCTTTGTACATTGTAGTAGGCCAATAGTTTTAACCAGATTTTAAGCATGCTACATACATCAGTCTGCTGAAAGATATCAACTCTTTCCTAAATGCTACGTGCTTTGCTATGTATAGTGAAGATCAGCAAATACCAATTTTACGTCTAGAATAAGAATCAAACCAACAATCACCCATACTTAAAACAAGCATGCTACTTTTAAGTGGTTGTTGTAATATCTTATTTGTGATTCCTTTGTTTTTTACATAAACCAGGCTGTTGGGTTTCTATTTTGAATTGTTTGACGTTTTAGTATGTCTGGCCTTTTATAACTTGCTATGCAGTACAGGTTTTGCTCATCCTTGAAGGCTGTACAGTGACCATTAGTTGCTACATGTAACAACTACCTCATTTGGTCTTTGGTGATAGTTGTCTCACTGGCATTTATACCACATCTCCTTATTTTATTAAATTTTATACTACACAAGAAAAATATAATTACATGTAATTGAATGTTTATTATAGTTGTCTTACTTTTGTTAGCAAAAAGCAGTTGTAATCATTGGTGATATAAATAAAGTGATACTTTGAAGTATTGTTTAATATGCTTGACCAGTACAAAATGCCAGTTTGGCTATAAACAGTACATTTGTAATCCATATGATAAATTCATGAATACATTTAGACTTTAAGCACCGTAAGCAGTCATTTGACAGTAAATAATTGATATAATATATAATTCAGATGTGATGCACTTTGATATAATTAATATTCACTGAATCTATGAATTCTTATTATTCCAAATTGATACAGTGTATTTCAAAATAATATTTATCCAAGGCACTAATCAAATTCAGATATGATGCACTACATTATTCACTGATACTTTGAATTCTTATCATTCCAAATTGCTATATACATGTAGCTATTTCAAATGAATAGTTATCATGATTATCCAAGTTATTCACAGCCATCAAGTTGTGTGATCTTTCTAACAAATTACAAGTTTGCAATTTATTCAATGCACATGTACAATCTGCATCTTGTCCAGATTAATCCCAACATCACTTCATGGTACTGTAGAATGCTGTAAACGGTTTTCATTTTCCAAAACAATTTAGACAAAATTATGAATTCATCCACTCATATGCACTTGCAACTAGCAAGTCATTGACATCTATATTTCCTATGTGTCAAAGTGCATATTTATCATTTGTACAGGCTTCATTTTCTAGCTGGGATTCATGCCGGTCACACCAATCAGAATTCTACAAAAGAAAAAAATATATATATATTTCAAATGAACTTGTTACTTTAGTTTATTGTGTACGTAAATTATATATCAAGAAAACTTGCATTCATAATTTGCTCAATACATGTAGCAACAAGAATAAAACAAACTTTTAGCTTTATTTTGCATGTTTTGTTTTAGCACTACTGAGGACAATTAGTGTTTCGCAATGCACATATTAACCCAAATAAAAGAAGAATGTTTCTGAGGACACGGATGCCCCTTGTCAAGTTTTGCTATTTTTCCAAGTCAAAAAGGGGCATAACTCTTGAACGATAAATGACTCACTATCCAAATTTGAATTCTGTCTGAGTGTTGGTTCTCAGCAATGTGTATGAGTTTCATGATTTTGGACGAGGAAAACATAAAATTCAGACCCTCCTGTAATCAACCTGTCCAACTTTTAAAGTTGCCTTAAAAGATTGTGCCTTTCTTTCTACATTCATGTTTTCTGAAATGTACTATTACTCTAAGGTTACTCTCTAATTGAGGCTTACACCATCTCTTTTTTTATTGATTCATCTGGTGAGGGTCTGGATAGGGTCCTTCATTTCTGTGTTCTTTAATTTTTAGATCATTAATGATTTTACTTTATTCTAATTTTATATTTCAGCACCCCATTTTTTCGAATATATTTTTGTTTTGCACTTTATTCTGTGTATTTTGCCCATTCTCTTTCTGTTAACTACATCTAGACCATCTTCCATCAGGTGATTTCTTTTAATTAACATCTTAAAATTGACCTTTTGTCTAATGTTTTAGTAAATAAATTACAGAAAATTCCTTGTTCTTTTGCTTTGGACTTTGTCAAGTGCTAGAGTATATAAAAAATATATATATATATATAATTATATAACTCGTCTCAAATTTAGCACAACAATGTTATCTTCAAATTTGCGTTAGCAAATTGTTTTTTTTTTTTTTTTTTTTCCCTCAGCGGATATATATAAAAGTTACACTCTGCCCCCTCCTTCCCTAAATCCGCCTCTGGCTATAGGAAAACTTTGCCTCAAGTCAACCAACTAAAATAGCTATCATTTCCTTGTAAAATTTAGCAGTAAACCGGAGTTTCTTTTTACATTTGTGTTTGATCTTAATCTTACTCAATACAATTGTATTAATTAATGCTTTGCAATTATTACCAATGTTTAAGTCTATACATAAATACCCAAATAATCTTTATAAAACTATATTTCTTTAACAAAATACCAGAATAAAAGTACATCATGTTGCTTCATATTTCTCTTTTACCATGTTTATATTGTTTTGAATATCCCAAAAAACACTTGAAAATGTTAAAAACAAGGGGGCAGTATGTATGTATGTACGTAGATCCCTCCGTTTACGGAGCACCCCTCGAGAGCTGCGAGGGTACAGTGGAATCCGTGTACACTCCCTATCGGGATTAATGGAGATGTGTCACTAACATATTTACAAGGACAATCCCTACCCCAACACCAGGGAGTGTTAGGACACCGGGCAGATCTGTTATTATGGTGGAGGAAGCCAAGTACTGGAGAGAACCACCGGGCTGCTCGGCGGGAACAGACAAACCGAAGCGATATCAGCAGTTATACATGTTATACATTTGTGAAAATCATTGAAGTCATCTGCAATACCCATGACAGTTAGAAATTCACCCCTGCAGGCAATTAACTGTTTTGTTGACATCTGTTTATTACCTATAGTTTCTGATTATAACAAATACAATGTTGACTCCCTGATTATTTCCTATTCTAATTTCAAATTTCATGGTCATTAATTTATATTCAATAAATATATTATATATTTGTACCTGTATTATTGGAATAAAAATATTTTTTAGGAGCAAATTTATTTTTAAATTAATTCTAACACAGACATGAACTAGATTACTTTCTAGATAAATATGAATTTTATGACAAAAAAATGGATAAAATAGATAAGGAGATGTTGTATGATTGCCATGAGGAACTATTCATCTGAGACCAAAGGACGAGGATGTTAACAACTATAGGACATTGTACTTATAATCAACAATATGCAGAACCCATTGGGTATAGTGAGAATAAAAGGCCCAGCATGATCAATTCTGAATATTCAAGAGAAAAATCTATGCCATGATTTATGTTCTAATTTATAAACTTAAATAAAATAAAGAGATGTGGTATGATTGCCAATGAGACAACTATACACAAGAGTTCAAATGACAAAATATAAGCAATTATAGGTCACTGTTTGGGCTTCAACAATGAAAACCCCATATCAAATGTATAGTCAACTACAAAATTCCTCACATGAAAAATTTAAAACAACCTACATTTTGTAAATGAGAAAACTAATGGCCTATAAATCTATAATACAATTTAGGAAAAACAAATATGACATCAATGAACCAACACACACCATTGAAATACAGGGTTGTCTTGTTAAAAAAAATCATAAAATCACAACTGGTTGAACATGTTGAACTGTAGGTTTTCAAATCTTAAAAGTGGCAGTTTTCTTCAAATGAAGGTTTAGGAGAGAGAAAAAAATCTGTGAATTTCATGGAGTCGAGTTGATATGATTTGACAGTTTAAAGGCTACAATAATAAAGTAAATAGAAAAAATAAATTCCAGTTTCTTATTTTTTTCTTCTTTTTTACTAAAAGAGAGGTGAAAGATACCAGAGGGACATTCAAACTCATAAGTCGAAAAATAAACTGACAATGCCATGGCTAAAAGAGAAAAAGACCAACAGACAAACAATACATTGTGTAGTACACAAACCACAACATAGAAAACTTAGCAACACGAACCCCACCAAAAACTGGGGTGTAATGCAGGAGGGTATTGATGCAGGGTCCTTCATCTCTGTATTCTTTAAATTTTTCGCTCATTATTCTAAATCTTTAACTAGAGGCTCTCAAGAGCCTGTGTAGCTCACCTGTATTTACTGATGCTTTGGAAATCATGTAAAATAAGGTTAAAATCATAACTAATAGTATTAGATATTAGATATTATAATGATATCTAAGATAATAACAAAAAACTGTAAAATTTCTGTAAAATTACTAACTCAGGGGCAGCAACCCAACAACGGGTTGTTGGATTCGTCTGAAAATTTCAGGGCAGATAAATCTATTAAATCTGATGAACATTTTTGCCACCTGTCAGATTTGCTCTAAATGCTTTAGTTTCAGAGATATAAACCAAAATCTGCATTTTACCCCTATGTTCTATTTTTAACCAAATCGGCCATGATGGTTGGAAGGCGGGGTCAAATTTTTTAAACAAGATACCCTAATAATGATTATGGCCAAGTATGGTTAAATTTGTCTCAGTAGTTTCAGAGAAGAAGATTGTTGTAAAAGATTACAAAAATTTATGAGAAATTGTTAAAAATTGACTATAAAGGGCAATAACTCCTAAAGGGGTCGACTGACAATTTTGGTCATGATGACTTATTTGTAGATCTTACTTTGCTGAACATTATTGCTGTTTACAGTTTATCTCTATCTATAATAATATTCAAGATAATAACCAAAAACGGCAAAATTTCCTTAAAATTACCAATTAAGGGGCAGCAACCCAACAACAGGTTGTCAGGTTTGTCTCAAAATTTCAGGGCAGATAGATCTTGACCTGATAATCAGTTTTACCCTATGTCAGATTTACTCTAAATGCTTTGGTTTCAGAGATATAAGCCAAAATCTACATTTTACCCCTATGTTCTATTTTTAGCCATGGACGCCATCTTGGTTGGTTGGCGGGGTCATCGGACACATTTTTTAAACTAGATACCCTAATGATGATTGTGGCCAAGTTTGGTTAAATTTGGCCCAGTGGTTTCAGAGGAGAAGATTTTTGTAAAAAGCTAACGACAACGGACGACGACGACGACGGACGACGGACGCCAAGTGATGAGAAAGCTCACTTGCCCTCACGGGCCAGGTGAGCTAAAAATAATTCTGTAATTACTTGATAACTGTATTCTGGACATTGTTCTTTCTGTAATTAGTATATTTTACCCAATTCTTTAATTTTGCACTTATTCTTTATAGTTTAGCACCCATTTATTCTCAATTCTTTATTTTTTTACCCATTTTCTCTATTCTTTATGTTTTTTTTGCCCATTATTCTCTATTCTGTAAATCTCATCCACACCTCATACAGGTTGGCGTAATGGTATATTAGTAGTTCTTATTTGTCTTAAAATTTGCAGACTTTGCTGTTACTAAATCATTTAGGGAATGATGTTTATTCTTCACATAGTCCAATATCAAATAGAAAGTTCATGGGTTATATGCCAAAATGTCATAAACCTATATACATTTTGAACAATACATGTACCTTACTGTATGTAATGAATTATAATTTAATTGATCATGGGTGCACTATATAAAAATAAAGAGTGTGGTATGATCTCCAAAGAGACTACCTTCAGAGAAGATAAATGTATATGCAGAGACTAAATGACTTGGATGAAAGTAACTCAAGGTCACAATGCATACAGCCTTCAACAAAGCATAACAAAACCCACTATAAAGTTCAGAATAATTTTAAAGACCCTGACATGAAAAAATGTAGATTATGAGAGATCATTTACTGTGTAGTCAATAGAATGATGTAAAATACAACGGATATTCATAAATTTCAAGAACATATATGGAATAAGGGCGTGACCCATAATTCTTCAATAAATTATATAGCCTGTTCTTCTTCTGTGTAAAATTGTTGGTCGTTTTCCCACGCAAATTTAGAAAGCTGTTATTTCATAAAGATTAAACAGCAAAATAGGTACACAAGGTCATGAAAAGCATTAATATATAGTTTTGCAGTATAGGCTAATTTTGAAGATAACACAGCAATTGTACTGTTACAGTAGTTTCATTAACAAAAATATAAAATGTAATTCTAGGCAAAAATAAAACCCAAACAAGTCTATTTAACGTTATTTTGTTTATATATAGGAAGGTAGAAAGGCAAATTCCCTGAATCATGTGAATTTAAAATTTGTTCTTAGTATTCTCCTTTAGGATGGTAATTTCAATATAAATGTCTATTTGCGGGCAATTATAAATATAACAGTTAAGTGTGCACAAAATGGTGTAGGACAGGATATTTTTGGCACCAAAAATGCTTTGTAGCAAATCCTTAAACAGACCAGAGTAAAGTGCTGTTCCTGTACTTGTCTTTATTCTATTTTCTGTTATGCATGTTCTGTTAATCTACTTAGATTAAAAAGGTTGAGATCTGTTCAACACAACCAAACTTCCATGTTAATGTACCTGTCCAAAGGTAGGAACCTCGCTAGGCGTAGTAATATGTCAAATCTTATTTTTTAACTAGTTATTTGGAGTTTTTTGTGTTTAAAACACACCTTTACTGAAATGAGATGATGTGGTATGATTGCCAATAATTTTATTTACAACATACATGTATATTTAGATCTGTTTGTATAAAGATCTGTCAGTTGTTGAAGTTTGAGGTTGCCATCTTGGTTATTTTTCTCGTACGGTTGATATCTCATTTATATGTACCCTACATCATGTACATCTACTTTTATTCATTAAAATTTTGGCCCAAAATCAATGATTTAATTACTCTGAAGTTGAAAGGCACAGTACTTTTGAAATATCAGAAAACTTGCTATACACATGTATACATTTCAAATAATATGTCAAATATTGTGTCAAACTGTTTGGAATTTATAATACATATTACATGTAGATATTCAATTTATAAAGGAGGAGGATACTTTTATTTTTCAGAAAGAAGTGTTTGTTTTGGATCATTAGACATTTGATTTTCAACATTATCAATTGGCATATTGTTATCCTAGATTTAAAATGCAACATTTTAGCAGGGACATATATACATGTCTCTGATCAGGGGCAGATCCAGGATTTTAGGTTAGGAGGAGGAGGAGGTGGGGGAGGGGCGAAACTTGAATTTTCGCTGAGGTAAAATTGTCGAAATATTCTTTATTAAGCTGAGGACAAACCATGCTTTGCAAATTTTAGGGGTGCATGCCCGCCACGCCTGTTGATTATAATCGGGCACTTTGACTGGGTTATACATGTATATCAAAATATCCCGAGGAGAAAAGGGAAGTTGTTATATGCACCCGTTTAAAAGTTCTTAAATATTGTAAAATTATATTCAGATTCAGCTTGCAAGGAGGGACGGGAGGTGGGAGTCAGAGGCAGGACCCTGGCACATGTGGCAAGAGGGGCAGTAAAATAGGGATAATTCTGGAAAAAGTCTAGAGAGATTTTCATTTTGGAGTAAGGGGAGGAAGTAGAAGTTTGGAGAAGGAAGATGGGGGGAGGGAAGTGGGAATCACCCCCCTGATAAAATACCCCCGCTGAGCTCATCCCGATTATTTTGATGCTGAGGCTAAATTTCATGTTAATAAGGCTTGAAATGATCAGCTGTTTATTTAAGATTATTTTGTTTTAAATGTAAAGGTCGAAGAACTGGGATTTCAATGAAGAGCTGTATAACTAAACCCCTTTTATGAAAATACTTGGTCCGGTCGTCCTTATCAACATTTAATTATCATTCAAGGAGTTATTTTACAATTCAAACACACACTCGTGTACAACTAGGAATGTTTGTCAATACATCAAAACTGTCAAAACATCTTCAAACAATGTACTTACGTTACTTCAATCAGACACTCCAAATAATTATCAAATGACAAATGGCGCGAAATCATAGCGTGGATATTTTCGGAAGGTATCGGGATTCTACCCATTCTAACATTTATACGAATGAGCTACCGAATTCAATATACAGTCTTCAATACACATGATATATATATTGCGTAACAATATTAAAAGAAATTATATTTTCATTTGGTAATAGAAGAATATTATAACAGTTATCATTTTTTATAAATTTATAAACACGAAACACATGACGATGATGTCAAAACAAAAACATTTATACAATACAGTTGCCGATTATGTCTCTAATAAAAAAGTATATGTGTTTATTTAACTATTTATCAATTTTTTTATTTCGATTTCCTTTTGTTGACTCTCTGCTTATCAAAGGGAAGCAATCCGTATATTATTTTGATACACTAAACACTACTGGACAACAATTCTATCGATGAACTGACATGATCTAAAACGTACTTAACTCTACTGATTCGAACGCAAAGCGTTTTTTTCTTAATTACACGAACCAGTACTGATCGATACTTAATCGCTCGAGGAAACCAGTGTACTGAACATGTACTGGACAACTGAAAAAGGTCTTGACATTTTTCCTTGCGGTAAATTCAGGCATTTAAGAGTTGTTCAGTTCAAAATGACCGTTTCAGTAGTAAAACCGTTACTAGTGATAAAGAATAGAGAATGATGGGGAACAAAAGTATAAAGAATAGAGAAAATGGGGTACAAAAGTATAAAGAATAGAGAATAATGGGGTACAAAAGTATAAAGAATAGAGAATGATGGGGAACAAAAGTACAGAATAGAGAATAATGGAAACAAAAGTATAAAGAATAGAGAATAATGGGTACAAAGTATAAAGAATAGAGAATGATGAGGAACAAAAGTATTAAGAATAGAGAATAATGGCGTACACAAGTATAAAGAATAGAGAATGATGGGAACAAAAGTATAAAGAATAGAGAATAATGGGGAACAAAAGTATAAAGAATAGAGAATGATGGGGTACAAAAGTATAAAGAATAGAGAATAATGAGGAACAAAAGTATAAAGAATAGAGAATAATGGGTACAAAAGTATAAAGAATAGAGAATGATGGGGAACAAAAGTACAAAGAATAGAGAATGATGGGGAACAAAAGTATAAAGAATAGAGAATGATGGGGTACAAAAGTATAAAGAATAGAGAATAACGGGTACAAAAGTATAAAGAATAGAGAATAATGGGGTACAAAAGTATAGAGAATAGAGAATAATGGGGTACAAAAGTATAAAGAATAGAGAATGATGGGGTACAAAACTATAGAGAATAGAGAATAATGGGGTACAAAAGTATAGAGAATAGAGAATGATGGGGTACAAAAGTATAAAGAATAGAGAATGATGGTGTACAAAACATAGAAAATAGAGAATAATGGGGCAAAAGTATAAAGAATAGAGAATAACGGGTACAAAAGTATAAAGAATAGAGAATAATGAGGAACAAAAGTATAAAGAATAGAGAATAATGGGGAACAAAAGTATAGAGAATAGAGAATAATGGGAACAAAAGTATAAAGAATAGAAAATAATGGGGTACAAAAGTATAGAGAATAGAGAATAATGGGGTACAAAAGTATAGAGAATAGAGAATAATGGGTGCAAAAGTATAAAGAATAGAGAATGATGGGGTACAAAAGTATAAAGAATAGAGAATGATTGGGTACAAAAGTATAAAGAATAGAGAATAATGGGGAACAAAAGTATAAAGAATAAAGAATGATGGGGTAGAAAAGTATAAAGAAAATGAGAATAATGGTGAACACAAGTATAAAGAATAGAGAATAATGGGTACAAAAGTATAAAGAATAGAGAATAATGAGGAACAAAAGTATAAAGAATAGAGAATAATGGGGAACAAAAGTATAAAGAATAGAAAATGATGGGGTACAAAAGTATAAAGAATGGAGAATAATGGTGAACACAAGTATAAAGAATAGAGAATAATGGGTACAAAAGTATAAAGAATAGAGAATAATGGGGAACAAAAGTATAAAGAATAGAGAATAATGGGAACAAAAGTATAAAGAATAGAGAATGATGGGGAACAAAAGTATAAAGAATAGAGAATGATGGGAAGAAAAGTATAAAAATAGAGAATAATGGGTACAAAGTATAAAGAATAGAGAATGATGAGGAACAAAAGTATAAAGAATAGAGAATGATAAGGAACAAAAGTATAAAGAATAGAGAATAATGGGCTACAAAAGTATAAAGAATAGAGAATGATGGGAACAAAAGTATAAAGAATAGAAAAATGGGGTACAAAAGTATAAAGAATAGAGAATAATGGGGTACAAAAGTATAAAGAATAGAGAATGATGGGGAACAAAAGTACAGAATAGAGAATAATGGAAACAAAAGTAGAAAGAATAGAGAATAATGGGTACAAAGTATAAAGAATAGAGAATGATGAGGAACAAAAGTATAAAGAATAGAGAATAATGGGTACACAACTATAAAGAATAGAGAATGATGGGGAACAAAAGTATAAAGAATAGAGAATAATGGGGTACAAAAGTATAAAGAATAGAGAATAATGAGGAACAAAAGTATAAAGAATAGAGAATAATGGGTACAAAAGTATAAAGAATAGAGAATGATGGGAACAAAAGTATAAAGAATAGAGAATGATGGGGTACAAAAGTATAAAGAATAGAGAATAACGGGTACAAAAGTATAAAGAATAGAGAATAATGGGGTACAAAAGTATAGAGAATAGAGAATAATGGGGTACAAAAGTATAAAGAATAGAGAATGATGGGGTACAAAACTATAGAGAATAGAGAATAATGGGGTACAAAAGTATAGAGAATAGAGAATGATGGGGCACAAAAGTATAAAGAATAGAGAATGATGGTGTACAAAACATAGAAAATAGAGAATAATGGGGTACAAAAGTATAAAGAATAGAGAATAATGGGGTACAAAAGTATAAAGAATAGAGAATAATGAGGAACAAAAGTATAAAGAATAGAGAATAATGGGGAACAAAAGTATAAAGAATAGAGAATAATGGGGTACAAAAGTATAAGGAATAGAGAATAATGGGGAACAAAAGTATAAAGAATAAAGAATGATGGGGAACAAAAGTATAAAGAATAGAGAATAATGGGTACAAAAGTATAAAGAATAGAGAATAATGGGGAACAAAAGTATAAAGAATAGAGAATAATGAGGAACAAAAGTATAAAGAATAGAGAATAATGAGGAACAAAAGTATAAAGAATAGAGAATGATGGGGTACAAAAGTATAAAGAATAGAGAATAATGGGGAACAAAAGTATAGAGTAGAAAATAATGGGAACAAAAGTATAAAGAATAGAGAATGATTGGGTACAAAAGTATAAAGAATAGAGAATAATGGGGTACAAAAGTATAAAGAATAGAAAATAATGAGGAACAAAAGTATAAAGAATAGAGAATAATAGGAACAAAAGTATACAGAATAGAGAATAATGGGGAACAAAAGTATAAAGAATAGAGAATAATGGGGTACAAAAGTATAGAGAATAGAGAATAATGGGGTACAAAAGTATAGAGAATAGAGAATAATGGGGTACACAAGTATAAAAATAGAGAATGATGGGGTACAAAAGTATAAAGAATAAGGAATGATTGGGTACAAAAGTATAAAGAATAGAGAATAATGGGGAACAAAAGTATAAAGAATAGAGAATAATGGGGAACAAAAGTATAAAGAATAGAGAATAATGGGGTACAAAAGTATAAAGAATAGAGAATAATGGGTACAAAAGTATAAATAATAGAGAATAATGAGGAACAAAAGTATAAAGAATAGAGAATGAATGGGTACAAAAGTATAAAGAATAGAGAATGATGGGGTACAAAAGTATAAAGAATAGAGAATGATGGGGTACAAAAGTATAAAGAATAGAGAATAATGAGGAACAAAAGTATAAAGAATAGAGAATGATTAGGGAACAAAAGTATAAAGAATAGAGAATAATGGGAACAAAAGTATAAAGAATAGAGAATAATGGGAACAAAAGTATAAAGAATAGAGAATAATGGGGCACAAAAGTATAAAGAATAGAGAATAATGGGGAAAAAAAGTATAAAATAGAGAATGATGGGGTACAAAAGTATAAAGAATAGAGAATAATGGGTACAAAAGTATAAATAATAGAGAATAATGGAAAACAAAAGTATAAAGAATAGAGAATAATGGGTACAAAAGTATAAAGAATAGAGAATAACGAGGAACAAAAGTTTAAAGAATAGAGAATGATGGGGTACAAAAATATAAAGAATAGAGAATAATGGGAACAAAAGTATAAAGAATAGAGAATGATGGGGTAGAAAGTATAAAGAATAGAGAATAATGGGGAACAAAAGTATAAAGAATAGAGAATGATGGGGTGAAAAGTATAAAGAAAATGAGAATAATGGTGAACACAAGTATAAAGAATAGAGAATAATGGGTACAAAAGTATAAAGAATAGAGAATAATGAGGAACAAAAGTATAAAGAATAGAGAATAATGGGTACAAAAGTATAAAGAATAGAGAATGATGGGGAACAAAAGTATAAAGAATAGAGAATAATGGGGAACAAAAGTATAAAGAATAGAGAATGATGAGGAACAAAAGTATAAAGAACAGAGAATGATGGGGAACAAAAGTATAAAGAATAGAGAATGATGAGTAATAAAAGTATAAAGAATAGAGAATGATGGGGAACAAAAGTATAAAGAATAGAAAATAATGGTTACAAAGAAAAGAATAGAGAATGCTGAGGAACAAAAGTATAAAGAATAGAGAATGATGGGTAACAAAAGTATAAAGAATAGAGAATAATGGGGAACAAAATTATAAAGAATAGAGAATAATGGGGTACAAAAGATAAAGAATAGAAAATAATGAGGAACAAAAGTATAAAGAATAGAGAATAATAGGGAACAAAAGTATACAGAATAGAGAATAATGGGGAACAAAAGTATAAAGAATAGAGAATAATGGGGTACAAAAGTATAGAGAATAGAGAATAATGGGGTACAAAAGTATAAAGAATAGAGAATAATGGGTACAAAAGTATAAAGAATAGAGAATAATGAGGAACAAAAGTATAAAGAATAGAGAATGATATGGAACAAAAGTATAAAGAATAGAGAATAATGGGAACAAAAGTATAAAGAATAGAGAATAATGGGGAACAAAAGTATAAAGAATAGAGAATAATGGGGCAACAAAAGTATAAAGAATAGAGAATAATGGGAAAAAAGTATAGAATAGAGAATGATGGGGTACAAAAGTATAAAGAATAGAGAATAATGGGAAACAAAAGTATAAAGAATAGAGAATAATGGGTACAAAAGTATAAATAATAGAGAATAATGGAAAACAAAAGTATAAAGAATAGAGAATAATGGGTACAAAAGTATAAAGAATAGAGAATAACGAGGAACAAAAGTTTAAAGAATAGAGAATGATGGGGTACAAAATATAAAGAATAGAGAATAATGGGAACAAAAGTATAAAGAATAGAGAATGATGGGGTAGAAAAGTATAAAGAAAATGAGAATAATGGTGAACACAAGTATAAAGAATAGAGAATCATGGGTACAAAAGTATAAAGAATAGAGAATAATGAGGAACAAAAGTATAAAGAATAGAGAATAATGGGTACAAAAGTATAAAGAATAGAGAATGATGGGAACAAAAGTATAAAGAATAGAGAATAATGGGAACAAAAGTATAAAGAATAGAGAATGATGAGGAACAAAAGTATAAAGAATAGAGAATGATGGGGAACAAAAGTATAAAGAATAGAGAATGATGAGGAACAAAAGTATAAAGAATAGAGAATGATGGGGAACAAAAGTATAAAGAATAGAAAATAAAGGTTACAAAGAAAAGAATAGAGAATGATGAGGAACAAAAGTATAAAGAATAGAGAATGATGGGTAACAAAAGTATAAAGAATAGAGAATAATGGGGAACAAAAGTATAAAGAATAGAGAATAATGGGGTACAAAAGTATAAAGAATAGAAAATAATGAGGAACAAAAGTATAAAGAATAGAGAATAATAGGAACAAAAGTATACAGAATAGAGAATAATGGGGAACAAAAGTATAAAGAATAGAGAATAATGGGGTACAAAAGTATAGAGAATAGAGAATAATGGGGTACAAAAGTATAAAGAATAGAGAATAATGGGTACAAAAGTATAAAGAATAGAGAATAATGAGGAACAAAAGTATAAAGAATAGAGAATGATATGGAACAAAAGTATAAAGAATAGAGAATAATGGGGAACAAAAGTATAAAGAATAGAGAATAATGGGAACAAAAGTATAAAGAATAGAGAATAATGGGGCACAAAAGTACAAAGAATAGAGAATAATGGGGAAAAAAGTATAGAATAGAGAATGATGGGGTACAAAAGTATAAAGAATAGAGAATAATGGGGAACAAAAGTATAAAGAATAGAGAATAATGGGTACAAAAGTATAAATAATAGAGAATAATGGAAAACAAAAGTATAAAGAATAGAGAATAATGGGTACAAAAGTATAAAGAATAGAGAATAACGAGGAACAAAAGTTTAAAGAATAGAGAATGATGGGGTACAAAATATAAAGAATAGAGAATAATGGGAACAAAAGTATAAAGAATAGAGAATGATGGGGTAGAAAAGTATAAAGAAATGAGAATAATGGTGAACACAAGTATAAAGAATAGAGAATCATGGGTACAAAAGTATAAAGAATAGAGAATAATGAGGAACAAAAGTATAAAGAATAGAGAATAATGGGCACAAAAGTATAAAGAATAGAGAATGATGGGGAAACAAAAGTATAAAGAATAGAGAATAATGGGAACAAAAGTATAAAGAATAGAGAATGATGAGGAACAAAAGTATAAAGAATAGAGAATGATGGGGAACAAAAGTATAAAGAATAGAGAATGATGAGGAACAAAAGTATAAAGAATAGAGAATGATGGGGAACAAAAGTATAAAGAATAGAAAATAATGGTTACAAAGAAAAGAATAGAGAATGATGAGGAACAAAAGTATAAAGAATAGAGAATGATGGGTAACAAAAGTATAAAGAATAGAGAATAATGGGGAACAAAAGTATAAAGAATAGAGAATAATGGGTACAAAAGTATAAATAATAGAGAATAATGGAAAACAAAAGTATAAAGAATAGAGAATAATGGGTACAAAAGTATAAAGAATAGAGAATAATGAGGAACAAAAGTTTAAGGAATAGAGAATGATGGGGTACAAAATATAAAGAATAGAGAATAATGAGGAACAAAAGTATAAAGAATAGAGAATGATGGGGTAGAAAAGTATAAAGAATAGAGAATAATGGGGAACAAAAGTATAAAGAATAGAGAATGATGGGGTAGAAAAGTATAAAGAAAATGAGAATAATGGTAAACACAAGTATAAAGAATAGAGAATAATGGGTACAAAAGTATAAAGAATAGAGAATAATGAGGAACAAAAGTATAAAGAATAGAGAATAACGGGTACAAAAGTATAAAGAATAGAGAATGATGGGGAACAAAAGTATAAAGAATAGAGAATAATGGGGAACAAAAGTATAAAGAATAGAGAATGATGAGGAACAAAAGTATAAAGAATAGAGAATGATGGGGAACAAAAGTATAAAGAATAGAGAATGATGAGGAACAAAAGTATAAAGAATAGAGAATGATGGGGAACAAAAGTATAAAGAATAGAGAATAATGGTTACAAAGAAAAGAATAGAGAATGATGAGGAACAAAAGTATAAAGAATAGAGAATGATGGGTAACAAAAGTATAAAGAATAGAGAATAATGGGCTACAAAAGTATAAAGAATAGAGAATGATGGGAACAAAAGTATTAAGAATAGAGAATAATGGGGTACAAAAGTATAAAGAATAGAGAATAATGGGAACAAAAGTATAGAATAGAGAATAATGGGGAACAAAAGTATAAAGAATAGAGAATAATGAGGAACAAAAGTATAAAGAATAGAGAATAATGGGGAACAAAAGTATAAAAATAGAGAATAATGGGGTACACAAGTATAAAGAATAGAGAATGATGGGATAGAAAAGTATAAAGAATAGAGAATAATGGGAACAAAAGTATAGAATAGAGAATAATGGGAACAAAGGATAAAGAATAGAGAATAATGGGAAGAAAAGTATAGAATAGAGAATGATGGGAAACAAAAGTATAAAGAATAGAGAATGATGGGGCACAAAAGTATAAAGAATAGAGAATAATGGTGAACACAAGTATAAAGAATAGAGAATAATGGGAACAAAAGTATAAAGAATAGATAATGATGGGGAACAAAAGTATAAAGAATAGAGAATAATGGGTACAAAAGTATAAAGAATAGAGAATAATGGGAACAAAAGTATAAAGAATAGAGAATAATGGGGAACAAAAGTATAAAGAATAGAGAATAATGGGTACAAAAGTATAAAGAATAGAGAATAATGGGAAACAAAAGTATATAGAATAGAGAATGATGGGGTACAAAAGTATAAAGAATAGAGAATAATGGGAACAAAAGTATAAAGAATAGAGAATGATGGGGAACAAAAGTATAAAGAATAGAGAATGATGGGGAACAAAAGTATAAAGAATAGAGAATGATGAGGAACAAAAGTATAAAGAATAGAGAATGATGGGGAACAAAAGTATAAAGAATAGAGAATAATGGGCTACAAAAGTATAAAGAATAGAGAATGATGGGGAATAAAATTATAAAGAATAGAGAATAATAGGATACAAAAGTATAAAGAATAGAGAATGATGGGGTACAAAACTATAGAGAATAGAGAATAATGGGGTACAAAAGTATAGTGAATAGAGAATGATGGGGTACAAAAGTATAAAGAATAGAGAATGATGGGGTACAAAAACATAGAAAATAGAGAATAATGGGGTACAAAAGTATATTGAATAGAGAATAATGGGGAACAAAAGTAATGAATAGAAAATAATGGGGAACAAAAGTATAAAGAATAGAGAATGATTGGGTACAAAAGTATAAAGAATAGAGAATAATGGGCACAAAAGCATAAAGAATAGAGAATAATGAGGAACAAAAGTATAAAGAAAAGAGAATAATGGGGAACAAAAGTATAAAGAATAGAGAATAATGGGAACAAAAGTATAAAGAATAGAGAATAATGGGGCACAAAAGTATAGAGAATAGAGAATAATGGGGTACAAAAGTATAGAGAATAGAGAATAATGGGGTGGAAAAGTATAAAGAATAGAGAATGATGGGGTACAAAAGTATAAAGAATAAAGAATGATTGGGTACAAAAGTATAAAGAATAGAGAATAATGGGAACAAAAGTATAAGAATAAAGAATGATGGGGTAGAAAAGTATAAAGAAAATGAGAATAATGGTGAACACAAGTATAAAGAATAGAGAATAATGGGTACAAAAGTATAAAGAATAGAGAATAATGAGGAACAAAAGTATAAAGAATAGAGAATAATGGTGAACAAAAGTATAAAGAATAGAGAATGATGGGGCACAAAAGTATAAAGAATGGAGAATAATGGTGAACACAAGTATAAAGAATAGAGAATAATGGGTACAAAAGTATAAAGAATAGAGAATTATGGGGAACAAAAGTTTAAAGAATAGAGAATGATGGGGTACAAAAATATAAAGAATAGAGAATAATGGGAACAAAAGTATAAAGAATAGAGAATGATGGGGTAGAAAAGTATAAAGAATAGAGAATAATGGGGAACAAAAGTATAAAGAATAGAGAATGATGGGGTAGAAAAGTATAAAGAAAATGAGAATAATGGTGAACACAAGTATAAAGAATAGAGAATAATGGGTACAAAAGTATAAAGAATAGAGAATAATGAGGAACAAAAGTATAAAGAATAGAGAATAATGGGTACAAAAGTATAAAGAATAGAGAATGATGGGGAACAAAAGTATAAAGAATAGAGAATAATGGGGAACAAAAGTATAAAGAATAGAGAATGATGAGGAACAAAAGTATAAAGAATAGAGAATGATGGGAACAAAAGATAAAGAATAGAGAATGATGAGGAAGAAAAGTATAAAGAATAGAGAATGATGGGAACAAAAGTATAAAGAATAGAAAATAATGGTTACAAAGAAAAAGAATAGAGAATGATGAGGAACAAAAGTATAAAGAATAGAGAATGATGGGCAACAAAAGTATAAAGAATAGAGAATAATGGGAACAAAAGTATAAAGAATAGAGAATAATGGGTACAAAAGTATAAATAATAGAGAATAATGGAAAACAAAAGTATAAAGAATATAGAATAATGGGTACAAAAGTATAAAGAATAGAGAATAATGAGGAACAAAAGTTTAAAGAATAGAGAATGATGGGGTACAAAATATAAAGAATAGAGAATAATGGGAACAAAAGTATAAAGAATAGAGAATGATGGGGTAGAAAAGTATAAAGAATAGAGAATAATGGGAAACAAAAAGTATAAAGAATAGAGAATGATGGGTAGAAAAGTATAAAGAAAATGAGAATAATGGTGAACACAAGTATAAAGAATAGAGAATAATGGGCACAAAAGTATAAAGAATAGAGAATAATGAGGAACAAAAGTATAAAGAATAGAGAACAATGGGTACAAAAGTATAAAGAATAGAGAATAATGGGGAACAAAAGTATAAAGAATAGAGAATAATGGGGAACAAAAGTATAAAGAATAGAGAATGATGAGGAACAAAAGTATAAAGAATAGAGAATGATGGGGAACAAAAGTATAAAGAATAGAGAATGATGAGGAACAAAAGTATAAAGAATAGAGAATGATGGAAACAAAAGTATAAAGAATAGAAAATAATGGTTACAAAAGAAAAGAATAGAGAATGATGAGGAACAAAAGTATAAAGAATAGAGAATGATGGGCAACAAAAGTATAAAGAATAGAGAATAATGGGGAACAAAAGTATAAAGAATAGAGAATAATGGGTACAAAAGTATAAATAATAGAGAATAATGGAAAAAAAAGTATAAAGAATATAGAATAATGGGTACAAAAGTATAAAGAATAGAGAATAATGACGAACAAAAGTTTAAAGAATAGAGAATGATGGGGTACAAAAATATAAAGAATAGAGAATAATGGGGAACAAAAGTATAAAGAATAGAGAATGATGGGGTAGAAAAGTATAAAGAATAGAGAATAATGGGAACAAAAGTATAAAGAATAGAGAATGATGGGGTAGAAAAGTATAAAGAAAATGAGAATAATGGTGAACACAAGTATAAAGAATAGAGAATAATGGGTACAAAAGATAAAGAATAGAGAATAATGAGGAACAAAAGTATAAAGAATAGAGAATAATGGGCACAAAAGTAAAAAGAATAGAGAATGATGGGGAACAAAAGTATAAAGAATAGAGAATAATGGGAAACAAAAGTATAAAGAATAGAGAATGATGAGGAACAAAAGTATAAAGAATAGAGAATGATGGGAAACAAAAGTATAAAGAATAGAGAATGATGAGGAACAAAAGTATAAAGAATAGAGAATGATGGGAAACAAAAGTATAAAGAATAGAGAATAATGGTTACAAAGAAAAGAATAGAGAATGATGAGGAACAAAAGTATAAAGAATAGAGAATGATGGGTAACAAAAGTATAAAGAATAGAGAATAATGGGCTACAAAAGTATAAAGAATAGAGAATGATGGGAACAAAAGTATTAAGAATAGAGAATAATGGGGTACAAAAGTATAAAGAATAGAGAATAATGGGGAACAAAAGTATAGAATAGAGAATAATGGGGAACAAAAGTATAAAGAATAGAGAATAATGGGCACAAAGTATAAAGAATAGAGAATGATGAGGAACAAAAGTATTAAGAATAGAAAATAATGGGGTACAAAAGTATAGAATAGAGAATAATGGGGAACAAAAGTATAAAGAATAGAGAATGATGAGGAACAAAAGCATAAAGAATAGAGAATGATGGGGAACAAAAGTATAGAATAGAGAATAATGGGGTACACAAGTATAAAGAATAGAGAATAATAGTTACAAAGAAAAGAATAGAGAATGATGAGGAACAAAGTATAAAGAATAGAGAATGATGGGTAACAAAAGTATAAAGAATAGAGAATAATGGCTACAAAAGTATAAAGAATAGAGAATGATGGGGAACAAAAGTATTAAGAATAGAGAATAATGGGGTAGAAAAGTATAAAGAATAGAGAATAATGGGGAACAAAAGTATAGAATAGAGAATAATGGGGAACAAAAGTATAAAGAATAGAGAAGAATGGCACAAAAGTATAAAGAATAGAGAATAATGGGAACAAAAGTATAGAATAGAGAATAATGGGAACAAAAGTATAAAGAATAGAGAATAATGGGTACAAAAGTATAAAGAATAGAGAATGATGGGGAAACAAAAGTATAAAAGAATAGAGAATAATGGGGAACAAAAGTATAAAGAATAGAGAATGATGGGAAACAAAATTATAAAGAATAGAGAATAATGGTTACAAAAGAAAAAGAATAGAGAATGATGAGGAACAAAAGTATAAAGAATAGAGAATGATGGGGAACAAAAGTATAAAGATTAGAGAATAATGGTTACAAAGAAAAGAATAGAGAATGATGAGGAACAAAAGTATAAAGAATAGAGAATGATGGGGAACAAAAGTATAAAAGAATAGAGAATGATGGGGAACAAAAGTATAAAGAATAGAGAATGATGAGGAACAAAAGTATAAAGAATAGAGAATGATTGGGAACAAAGTATAGAATAGAGAATAATGAGGAACAAAAGTATAGAATAGAGAATAATGGGCACAAAAGTATAAAGAATAGAGAATGATGGGGAACAAAAGTATAAAGAATAGAGAATAATGGGCACAAAAGTATAAAGAATAGAGAATGATGGGGAACAAAAGTATAAAGAATAGAGAATGATGGGAACAAAGTATAAAGAATAGAGAATGATGGGTACAAAAGTATAAAGAATAGAGAATGATGGGGAACAAAAGTATAAAGAATAGAGAATGATGAGGAACAAAAGTATAAAGAATAGAGAATAATGGGGAACAAAAGTATAAAGAATAGAGAATAATTGGGTACAAAAGTATAAAGAATAGAGAATGATGGGGAACAAAAGTATAAAGAATACAGAATGATGGGTACAAAAGTATAAAGAATAGAGAATGATGGGGAACAAAAGTATAGAATAGAGAATA
>JAASAO010000932.1:0-66290 GCA_017311375.1 Mytilus coruscus | reverse complement strand
AATTTTGTCGTAAAATCTTCAGTTTTCTGTCCAACAACATGATCATAGGTTTCCTCTTTTCTATCTTGTCTTGTGTTTTGTTCAGCAGAATCATAAACGGTATCGACTGCACGGCTGTATTCGTCTGCGTCGTTAACAACATGTCTCCTTTCATTGGTTTTATCGTATACCCCCTCCGCAGATAGTCCATACGGTGATTGAGTGTCTTCAGATGGATAACTATAATCTTGTCCGTCTTCCTTCTTTGTCGTGTTTGTGCTGTTGTCCGTTACTTGGCTATTCGGTACCTTTTTGTTTGATGGATACTGAGGAAGTGCTATATTTTGTTGACCTATGTAGTCATCATCAGTGTTTTGACTCATGAAGTTTGAGAATTTTCGATTTGAATCTTTACTTACATATCTGTAAAAGAGCATTTTTCAGTAAACAATAATATTTGTGTGCAGAGTATTGCCAGTTTGGTCAACTATAGATTTCATATATTAAATAACAGTTATCCATAAGTATCTAAGAAAAAGTTTTCTATACTCTGACATAATGTATTAATTGGAGTCCAACTTACAAAAAGAAACAATTATAAGACCTTAGGCTAATGCAAACCTGTAAATTAATTTCATGAACTAAATACATTATATTCATTGTTCAGATTGCTAACGAGTTTCAATAGTGGATTAGTAACTGTTTTCAGATCAACTATTTCCCCTGTGCATATTAGACAGTACTACAGGCCACATCACCCACCTACAAAAAATAGGTGTACCTATGTATTATGATATTATGTGAGTGTTGCTATTGAACAAAATATCAAAATCTTCTGTCAATCGAGAAAAGTATGACTTAAGCAGTACATACAAAGCAATGTTTTAATTCTTTCCCTCGTTGTACAATTCATAAAATTTAAGGTTTAAGTTTTCGTCTTTTCTCTTCTGGTTACGATTGTGACAGTCTTTCTTTCTCTTACAATTTTGAATACTCCCATGCTAATTTCGTGCTCAGAATAATCATATATGTGTTATGTTTACTATGTGCACATCGCATGACAATGGGATGCAGGGTAACTATCAACTTCCAAATCTATCAAGAAATAATCTAAAATGGTTTTAAATACGAATCTATCAGGTAAATGTATTGATGATGTTTGGAGTTTTGGTCGTCTTTTGTTTGACAACTATGCGTTTGATGTTCCATATATATTCATTTACTTCAAGTCGTTCAATAGTTTGTTAACATTTGGCAGTAAAGTGTCAACAGACTTGATGCACGATTTATCTTCCTTGCAAATGCTTAGCTTAATTTAATACCACTTACGGATATTATAATATGAAATAGTACTTGGAATAACATGTTAAAACTGTTGTTATGTTATGACCGTGTACTGCCCTATAATACACATAATGGCCGATGGCTTTTATGTTTATTTTGTTTTATTAAAAACACTTAACTACTACTCTTGAAATGTACCAGTATCAAATTTAGTCCTCTAAAAATATACTGTTAAAGACAAATTTATATTTGACTGAAAACACGTTTATAGAGCTACCCTAAAGATTGAAATAAACAATTAATTTCCCCATAGGCGACAATGATAGCCTTTTAGAGATACAGACTTTAGAAAGTTGATTTTTTAAATGAAACCTTGCTAGAATTAAAGAAAAGTTATTAGACAGTATTTTTGGTCCAAAAATATAAGTTCGCGTTGCTTTTCTTAGCGTAATTGTACTTATCTCCCATGCCTATCAATTTTGCACTTAAAAATACGTGTCTCATCCCAGTGTTTAAAAGACATCTCAGTTCCGTTAGGGCTATGGAAAATAATTTATTTGGCCTTTGGTATAATGCAGAATGCACGAAGTCTCTAATAATAAAAATATCAGGCGCACATATCAACCAATCAGGATTAGCTATACTCTTAATTCTGAATACCATGTTATGCTCATAAAATGGCTGCGCCCATAAAATCTAATGGTGTATTGTAACTTAAAGAAAAATGTGTAAAAGATATATTTTTAACAACATATTAAACATGTTAAAGTTCGCCAAACATGTCATCTAGATTATGCATTCCTTTTACAAATTGCATGTGCTCTTCTAACGCTATATGGAACATTGTAACCTATATTATACCATGATTGAAATCAAATAAGCCATTGCTAAAATATCTTTAAAATCTTTTTTCTCAAATTATGACAAGCTTTTTCATACCTTCGGCGGATGAACGCAATAACTACGATGACGCAGACCACAACAATAATAGCCACTGGTATTCCAACAGCAATTCCTTGAAAAAAATAAAGATGTTTAAACGTTAGTCACTCAATTTTGAATCTCAGAAACTCTTTCAGTGTGTCATTGTATTTACGATTGTAAACGATAACATAAATTATAACCGACTTGATTTTTAATTACTTCGGCGCAATGAAGCAACTGATAATCGGCTTTGATCATTCAGAGTTACAACAGTGATCGGTTATATGGAGTATATAATTCCAAGTTGATACGATATTCAAAACATGCATTTCCTATTATGAGAATAATGAGTTGAAATCATCCCTTCTAACAATTTTGGACGCCATTACGAGTTGGTTGACCGTTATGGAATATTTGTTTGCAGATGATGACAAAATGTTCCAAATGTTATACTCACAATCGCGTCCTCTGTTCCGCGAATGATTGATTGATTTTTGAACCTGAGATAATTGTACTGAATATTCTTATGACCGCAAGACATGAGCTCAAACTATATATCGGACTCGACAAATTTAAATTCTAACTCAAGTATTAAGTTCTAACTAATATAAACTTGAAAGACTTAAATACAATGTTATATCAAAAGTGACTGGAACACTTACTCAGACTCTTAAGTGTAGCAAACTAAAAATTATCTTGTTAATAAGCAACACTAAGTTATGTTATATACAGCATACCTAAGGTTGATGATCCTGATTTTTCTGAGGATACTTTTTGAGGAAGAATATTCGTGACACATTTCCCTAGTTTGTCTGTACCTTTAAGAATTAAAACATTCAGTAATTTGTATATTCAATGATTCATTGGCCTGATATAGTTGAAATTTATCATTATATTAATGAGAATATGATTGATGATTGATAGATGGTTTCTTGTCAACATAATGTTGTTAATGATAGTTGATAGCTTCCATCTGTTGTAGTTATTCTCTTGTCCTCTGTTTCTTGACATCACCGAATGAGACTTAAACCGATTGTTACTCCATGCTTTTGTTGTATCCCTGTATTTTACAGCTATGGGTTTTTTTTGGTTGTGAGAGAGCTGATTTTAACACCTTGTTTTTATATAACAATCAGCACCACGACGAATGACATATGTGTCGCAGATTTTATTTCTGAAGTACCTGATATCATCCACCGTTTGTGGTGGATTGTGCTGCTCAGTCTGTAGTTTTGTATGTTATGTTTTGTAAAATGTTGTTCTCGTGTCCTGTTTTTTTGCCATGCATTTTGCTGTCTCTCTTCAACTTATAAATTTCGCATTTCTCAATTTGGTTTCGTCTTCTTCTCTGCAAGTATATAATATTTGTTTCTCCCTTTGGTTTCGTCTGCCTCTCAGTAAGCATTTGTTAATGATATATATCGTATACTAATAATTAAACAATACATGCAATCAGTTAATACACATAGATTCACCTTGAAAACATACAGCACCGGCTACTTTGGTTGTATTACAACTGGTTGTTTCCTCTGTATAACTGCATTCGAACAAACTAGGTTCCATCCCATCACAATGCAATGAATAAGGTGCAATCGGTTTATCAAATAATTTGTCAACTACTGTAGAATTCCCTATCCAGGTTCGATTAAGATGTTTACAGAACACAGCAGCATCATTATCATCCCATCCATAACTACAAAGGTATTGCGTTTGGTTGTGCGAGTGTTGATAGATTACTACTCGGTGATCATTATCAAGGCTAAAATCAAGCTCTTCATCATCTGAGACAAGAAAGAAAATTAATAATTTCGATAGCTACCATTCTTTTATAAATGATCATATAACCACATCTTTTCAAATATTTTCAAATGGCCAAATAAACAAGCGCACATATGAAAAGCAATTTTTCTGCTATCCACATTTTTTGGTTTGTTTTGTGTCATGTTATTTTAAACTATCTTATAATAAATCCCATGTAAACGTTGATTTGTGTTCTTGTGAACCACTAAATTAAAGTAGTTCATATGTGCATTTACAACTACTAAATCATTTGATAATTAGCAAAGAACATTATTGGACTCATTTTATTGGTTTGCATACA
The DNA here is from genome assembly GCA_017311375.1 of Mytilus coruscus. NCBI lineage: Eukaryota > Metazoa > Mollusca > Bivalvia > Mytilida > Mytilidae > Mytilus > Mytilus coruscus. Next base: position 62,002 of record JAASAO010000932.1, on the reverse strand, counting down.
TTAACTTTTTTAATGGTTTACAATTTCCGTGCATGTATGGACTGGTTTTTTTCTGTTGTAAACGTTATTAATCAATTCAATATATCATTTTCACATAGATAAAATACAAATATTACTTACTTTCAAGTAAGATTTCTAGTTGCGATTATGGTAGTTGTTTTAAGTGAACGATCTGAAAGAAAAACAAAACAAGATAGGATTTGTAAAGTTATATTTTCTTATAATGATAAAGAAAAAGTATAACAAAAATACCGAACTCAAGGCATATGAGAAATGGGAAGTCCATAAAACTGACAAAATCAAACACTATTAATAACGAAAAATTGAAAAACAAGATGATAGAGAAAAGCAACATTTTATAAAAAACATAATCATGACAAAGCGGAACAAACAGAAAGAAAGCAAGATAAATCTTATTGTGACGTACATGTATTAGCTCAAAACGGCTGACACAGCTTTCATTTGTATTGGGACAAATACAGGAATTTTATCGGCTTTTATATTGCATGGAACACCTTTCATTTACCTAGGACAGAAAAGAGATAGTTACATACTTTTATTCTACACATTTAAAGATTGTATGTTATCGTGTTTAAAGTTATGCAAACTACATCAACCCTACTAAACAAACATAAAAGACTTGTAGCAGAAAAACGGTGTTTAGCATAGACAGTTGTAATGTAATTCAAGCTAAATCTTCAAAATGTACATGATGTAGTTTTCTTTACTTTGTTTCTCACAAGAACGACTGGGGAATAGCAATATGGTCACTTAGTAAATTTGAAAAAAAAAAGAAGATGCGGTATGATTGCCGTTGAAACAACTCTCCACCAGAGACCAAATGACGAAGTTGTTAACAACTATAGGTCATCGTACGGCCTTCAACAATTAGCAATAACCGTATAGTAAGCCATAAAAGGCCCCGAAATAACAAATGTAAAACAATTAAAGCGAGAAAACTAAAGGCCTAGTTTATGTACAAAACAAGAAACACACAAAAACAAATGTGATATTCAGCAACAAACGACAGCCACTGAATTACAGGCTTCTGACTTCGGACAACCACAGACAGAATGTGGCGGGGTTAATATGATTAAGAAGATGTGGTATGAGTGCCAATGAGACAACTCTCCATCCAAGTCACAATGTATAAAAGTTAACAATTATAGGTCAACGTACGTTCTTTAACACAGAGCCTTTGCTCACACCGAACAGCAAGTTATGCAAGGCCCAAAAAGACTAATGTATAACAATTTAAAGAAAAACCAACGGTCTAATCTATATGAAAAACAAAACAGAAACGAGAAACACCTATGAACCACACCAGCAAACGACAACCACTGAACAGCAGGCTCCTGACTTTGTACAGGTGCATAACAAGGCAGCAGGTTTAAACGTTTTAACAGGCGCCAACCTTCACTCTAACCTAAGAAGTAGTTTAACATTACAACATAAAAGACACACCATAAAACATCAATTAAAATAGTTTAACTCGATGAGAAAGATATTTAAACAAAAACAAGTAAACATACACTGAACGAATATACATACAATATTAAAACGTAGGTGCCTACATAACATAGACGTTACGGGTAGTAATAAAAAGATGTAGAAAGAGTGTTAATAAGACAACTTTTTAAAAAAGGCAGACGAGATATAACACAAAATAAGTAAACATTAAATTAACACGTTTGATGGTGCATAACCCTCCTCTGCCATGGGACAGTACCATGAAATAAAAAAAAACAAAGATGAAAATGAGTTGAAAAGGGCTAAACTCATTAGATCAAGACTAAGCACTAAAAACACTCACAAACGCAGAAAAAACAGAATACAGATCTGATAGTTGGTCGCAGTTACTGAAAGCTAGTTCAAAGCCAATAAAACTAATAAAATAATTATGTATATAAGACATACAATCCAACATACAATTTTTTTTATCTTAAAGCCATTAACATTCAGAAAAAACATGACCTTGTGTAATGCCAAAATATAGGTATCGATAGATTGTAGGACCGTGAAGGTCGATTTCTATCCGACGCAGTTCATGAATTGTACACAATACTATTAAACGTTTTAGAAAAGTCGACACTACTGCTGGCGCTCGTGTTCGATGGAAGATGAATCCAATATGATGTGGGACCTTCTCAAGAAGTACAAATACTCCATCATTTTTATTGCCTGTATGTGCGTGTTTGATACCGCTGACATTAATCTTAAACAATTATATTTATTAAAGTACGCGGGAGAAGATCAAATATATTTTAAAGAACCAAAAAAGGTTTAATGAATACATTTCTAGATCAAATAATATCAATCATGTGAATAATTTATCTTGTTTTAACGTTTTGTAAACAAATGTTAAAAAGGTGTAGTCGTATTACTACGGTAGCCATAAAGAGACACATAAAAAATTAATCCGTCATCTCGGATTAACAACCTGTGATCTCAGATTACTAATCTGTGGTCTCGGATTGATAATCCGTCATCTTGGATTGCTAGTCCGTGATCGCGGGTTTCTAATCTGTGATTCCGGATTGACAATATGTGACAATCTGTGATCTCGGATTGAACTGAATTACTAAGACAATTGAATCATATTTTTATTAGATAATAAAACTCGCATTTACTGAAAGCTAGCTAAAGTCATTAACAACTAATAAATCATTCTAGGTCCTTTTTACAGCCGTTGTTATTGACTTTGAGCTAGCTTTCAGCTTCTGAGAGTACTCTAATATTGGTTCTTTGTGTCTTTTGTCTTTATATTAGTTGGGTTTTGTGCTTCCTGCCATTATAATGAGTCTAGCCATTTCCAACTGATTGTTTACAGTTGTCCACCGAATTAAAAGGACAATCAAAAGCTTGTATTTTATCTGAAACATCTAAAGATTTTTTCACCCCAAAATAGTTAATTCCACTATTTTCAAATGTAATGTTACACAAGTTTATGATACGTTTTTATAAAAGTTAACGAATAGTTTGAAGCCCTTAAAATTTGCTGTCAAGCATTTAGTAGAGGCCGAGATGAGACGATACATTACGTTCTTTAAAGGTAGCTTAGGTATAGACCTTCAGCTGTTCAGAAGAGACATTGTGCTGAGATTTGGTTATGATATGATTGTTCACTATATGAATCTCTGAGGTGCGCACCGACCTGAAGGTAGAACAATTTATAGTTTATAAGCAAGAACTTCCGTGTAGTATTTGCATTATACCACCAACACATTGCTGGCTGATTTTTTGGGTGGTACGAACACAAACCGCCCTGTGAGATTTTTGAAGTTTATTTCCTATTCTAAAAGTAGGTGTATTATATACTATTGACTTATTTCTAAATTATTTTCAAAATGTTATACATGTTATCGAGTGTCCACGACATTCATACATTTATTTAAAACGAATCAAGAGATTTTTAGTCAGATTTTCCATGTTTACACCAATTTTACAATGTAGGAAAAAGCATCTTTAATGACTTGACGACACTGTATGCAATCTATTTTGGATGTACGACACTATTCTGGTTCTTTTTAAAAGTATTTAGCCTTTCGGTTTTGAACAATGTTGAGGTCTCCCAAAATACATGGCTATAAGAATCATATCGTAAATTTGCAGTCTCAGGATGATAAAGCATTATTTCTATACTGACGTCTGATGTAACGTTAACTTAGTTTAACGTAAAATTAAACGTCAACTTGGTTTTGTATGTATACAAAATAAAGTATTGTTGTTTATTATAAAAAAGAGTTATAAAGTTTAGAATGAAAGATTATTATTTATGCGGAATAAGATGATAAAATCAACATCTCTGTTAATACATTTTAGATCATGAAGTGCCACTACTGGACGAAAAACAACTGTTCATACCAGTAACAGTCGTTGTGCGACTGTCTTAGTCTGTGGAAGACTGAAGATGGCTGTCAAAGCAACTGATACAGTTAATTAATGTCAGTCCCAACACTTTTATGGGTTGTGAAAATCAAAAATGTTATCAACAGTCATTTAAGGACTGCTGCAGTGATTTACGGCGTTGTCACAGTCAAATACTTTTATTACAGTCTTTCCAAAAGTTGTGGCAATTGTATAATGTTTGTCCCAAACTTTTAATAGTTGGGACAGTTGAAATTTGTTTGTGTCAACTTTTCAGACGTTGATGCAGCCAAAATGTTTGTTACAACCTTTTAGAGTTGGGACAGTTGTAAATGTTTGTTACAACGTTTTAAAAGTTGTAACAGTCATATAATATTTATTACAAATTTTAAAAGGTTGCTACAGTCGTTAAATGTTTAAAACAAACATTTCATAGGTTGTTGCAGTCGGTAAATGTTAACACAAATATTTTAGCGTCACGTTAGCAACTCAGTGTAAAAAATCATGTCTCACCCGGCTCTCAAGATTTGATATAGTTGTGAAATAGCCCATAGTTTATACTATTATCATATATTGTGCAACTGTTGACTTGTTTTGTTTTTATTTATTCATTTGCGATCGTTGTTTGTCTTTCTTTTGTCGTTTTCCGTTTATTGCCATAGCATTGTTCGTTCATTTTGACATGTGCGTTTGACTTCCCTTTAGGTATCTTTACTTTTATTTTATCTATTCAGATTCATTCATTACTGGTTTTACATACCAGAAGCCTTCGTTTAAAAATAGAGTTTTAATATTATTGCAGAAGATGCTAATGAATTCATTCAAATTTATATTTAAAAAGTTTTGATAAATTCTGCGGAATAGAAAATATACCGTGGGTGTTCCTGAAGTAAATTTAAAGCCTGAATATGACTAAGTTACCAATAGTGTACAGCATAATAAAACCGTTTTAATTTGAGTTACTCTCCATGAGGACATTTCCGATGATAAAAAAATTAATTAATTAGATCTGTCAAGTTTCATTAAAACGGAAAACAATTCTTCGCCGTAAACGATTTACCCTCTTCATTTTCTTGTCGGGTACAGATGTTAGACCACATGTACAATATAAGCTGAGGCCTAAAAAAAATCTGTGTTTCCGGTAACATCATTTTGAAAAATAGGGTCGGTAGGTCGGATTTTTTTTTTTTGACATTGTAAACGAAGTCCGGAAAATTATCATGGTTTTTCAAGTCCGGGTCCGTAATTAGTTTCAAATACCGGAAGTTCGGCCATTTGCAATGTTTTTGAAGCACCTGCTGTGCAAATTTCTTTGATTTTAACCTATTTGGAATACCTTTTGACATAAATAAAATGTTTTACTGGCTTTCTGTGCCAGAAGAAGCAAGTTAGATAAATAAATATGTCGATTAACAGAAGTCTGTGTCAAAATCAGGGTCGGTTGATACCAATTTTTTTTTTTTTTTTGAAGATCCAATAAAAAAATTAGGGTCGGGGGCTAAAAAACAGGGTCGGTCGGGTTACCGGAAACACAGATTTTTTTCTCGGCCTGAGCTGGAAATTACAATCGGTGAGTAGAAATGAACAATATTTTAAAGCATGTCTATCGAATAATCATGGATCCAAGATTTTGAAGGAAAATGTGCACATTTGTTCTTCCTACAGATAGGCTATGAATCGACGTTCTATATCACCACACTCGTGCATAGTTGCGTGTTCCAAGGCAAAGTTAGGATTTGGGCTTGTAAAGTTGTGCATCATTGAAATTCATGTATGAAACCATCCCCCTTTTATCATGTGTATGTCATGTAATCCCTAATTTACTTTGCATACATCACCCAAGGGTGACAAGGTCAAGTAATAAAATAAAGGTTACTCTTACATTACATTTACAATACGACCGACACGAAGAAAGACAAACAAGCAATTTTCATCCAAATGTTTGGTTGAAATGTTTCACCCAAAAGGGAAGTGAGGGGTTCCAAATCAACCAAAGGCTACGAATGAGTCGGAAATGACAATAAAGTTGTGAATGACGGTCGACACATGGAGATATATAGGCCACACCCAGCAGGCAGGTTGCAGTCGGGCCTTGAAAAAGGTATTCAGTATATCAGTTTTTTTTCATGAGAGTGTAATAGAGTATTACTTTCTGTTGGGTGGAATTGTGAAATAGAAGTCAATAGTTCTGGCTCAATACTTTGTTGCTTTGAAGGCGTCATGCTTGTCATCCTCAGCCTAAGCAATGTGTTACTGTGATTTGAATTTCAAAATGACTGAGTGACGTTTTTTCGACGAACTGGTCAACTCCACCGTAGAGAATCACATGACTTTGACATAATCAATAATATATTACAGTAAATACGAGCGAAAATGTCTTTATAAGTAAAGAATTGTCGCATAAAATTAAATACACGGAAATGGCAAAGTTCAAAGTCTAGTTTGATTAATCATTTTACAAAAAAAAAAAAAGTGCAAGCAAAGGGGCGTACGCCTCTACCCCCTTCTGGATCCGCCACTGTATGATTTGTGTTGTAAGTACTGTGTTACGTTTAAATTGAATAACACGATGTTATTAAGTTTTGTGAAAGTTGCAGTGTAGAGACTGAAAACATTTCCTTATGGAATGCACACTTTATGATGATATTCGATATAACCTTTTTCATGAATGTTCAAAATTTTTCAAGATTTTCACAGCCTTGATATAGATAACAAAGTTATTGAAATTATGAACTGGTCCTATATTTCCAATGACAATATTTAGAATTTAACCTTAATAAGACAGATCAGTATTTATTTATATGATTTGCTAAGTCTAATATCTTGGCTGCGTACGTGCTGTCCTTGGTCTTTTCCTTTGGTTTGGCTTACGAGCAAGTTTCTGGGGTTTTGGCACTTCAAACTCTGTGCACGAAGACTTAGTCATGGTTTGAACGGATTTCGTTTACTTACAAATTATTTAGAAATAATACCCAAATATGATAATTTTCAGAAAACGGAGACAAATTAATTTTTCAGAATTTATTTTCACATTGGAATTCGTTCAAGGTTTGTATTACAGCTAGACAAGAACAACTTTAATGAGAAAGATAAATCTTACTAAATGCGGAATTGTTAAAACATTCGTATTACTCAAGAATGAAATTACTGGACAAGAACGATAAAATGAGAAAGAACACTAACTAGATTTGATTATTTGAAAAGCGTATTTTGGCAAGTACGGCTTCTACAGTTAAGAACGGGTTCCATTTACAAACCTAAATCTTAATTCATGAAAAGTATGACAAATTTATTTCCTTTTCAAACTCGTTCAAGGGATTTATTACTGGACAAGAACGAGTTTCAATAGGAATAAATCTAACAAATGAAATTTTGATTGAATCGTTATGTTATACATACACAGCCTCTCATTGGTCAAAAGTGTTAATTATTTAAATGAATCTCAAAGACAAGAAAATAGAACAAAACACACACACACAATTATATAAATAAGAATTAGAACGCAATGATACCAATATTTTTTTTAATGCAGCGCTATTTTTAGTGAGTGATCAGATTAACTGTTAGCTTGAAAGTAAATTATAAATGGAGTTTCACCGATTCTTTTTTTTACTATGGAACAATGCAATTAAAGTCTATTGTAATATATCTAGAGATATGAAAATACGAAAGAATTATTCTTCTTAATTTTTGAACTAAGAATAAAACTAAACTTTTATTGCACGAAATTTTAATAAAATACGAAAATCTATACAAAGAAAATAATAACGATATTTTTTATCTATTAAGTTAATGAAATGAAATGAATTAAATGAAAATTTCCTCTGTATAGGTAGGTTTCTCATATTTCTCGACTGGCTTCAATTATTACAAACAAAAGAAAATGTTTATTTAACGTTTCTTTCTAAAACAATATATCTTCATTGTTCTTTATTTTTCAAAAGACTTCTTGATTTTGTTTGTTTGTCAAGCTTACTTGTATGAGGTTAGTACCATCACTAATCACTCCTAATTATTAAAGATCAAACGACCTAATCAACATGATAATTGGTATTCAATATAATCCTCGGTCATGCCTGACATATTTCACAAAACGGCGCGTGCCGATGAAAACTTCAATAACTCCTTAAATGTTAAAATGATTTTATCAAAACAACAATTGTTAGATGAAGAATTAAATTATCTATCGAATGCATACCTTCACCACTCACTAAAACATATATTTCATGTACTGAGTGCACTTTGTATGTCCTGAGTGCACTCAGGAGGTCCTGAGCGGTGTTTAGACGTACCGGTGCGGGATGGCCTTTACAGGACCTATACATCATGTACATATTGTATGTTAATGTATTATTAACTCTCTGGTCCTAAATTTGCATGAAATACTTGTCACTGGACTTTTATAACCAACAACCAACCAATCCTTACATGTACATATCCATATAATTGTGTTACTGATGCTGGATTACAAGTATTTCCCTGGTTTTGCTTTGTCAGCTGATAGTTTTCGTTCTATTAAGAATGCATTGTGAGGTCACAATTTCCATTGAAAAACATGCATAGTACAAATTAATATGACGGCGTATGAAAACATATGATCTGACCATAAAATGTTATGAAAATTATTAATTTTAGTGACTTATTTAGCAAGTATGCATTTTCATTTAATTTTAAATAATTCCAAAATCATGGACAACAAACCATGAATGTATTTGATAATATAAGGCATTGAAAGTGAATATGTATTAGATGGTTCAAAATAACATTAATCATCAAAATAAAACAATACTATTAAATTAATGTTCCCAGAGCTCCAGATAAGCTGCGTATTTGCGTGATCACGCAATAAAAATTATTAAAACCCAAAACAATTGCCCGTTGCAGCGTTCAAAACCCAAATCATTCGAAGGAAAACCCAATTATATGCCAAAACCATGAGTTCTTAACGCTTTTATTCGCTATCGTTTGCGTTATTTACCCTTATCTATTACATAGTCGACGTGTAAATCTATTTTTATAATATGTGCATCAAGTAGTTGAAATGGGTCCCCGTTGGAATTTTCGTTACTCAAAAGGTACACGTGTTGATGAAAACATTTCGATCTTCTCTGCGTTTATCCAATTAGCGTTTTTAATGTTGTCATAATTTTTCGAATTGCTCGGGATTTATCATAACACACAAATGTTAAAACGAAAGTAATGTCCGGTAAAATATTGAATAGAAGCATGTTTCAGCTTCTTTTGATAGCTGAGGATAATTATTATGATAACAAGACATAGCTAGTGTTTTGGAAGCGTCCATCGAACGCACGGGCGTGTTTGCGTGCCTTAACGAGGAAATTGTTAGAACAACAAACACGGGGTTTCGTCAAGAACTATATCCTATATCAGTTGTAACACTGAAAGGCCAAATCAATTATGACATGATATGAAGTTGGAAAGCATCGGAAACCAAAAGTTATAATAGTAGACAACTTGGGGAGCTACCATTTGATTTTTATGGGGCTAGGATGAAATTTGAAAAGAATAGGCAGGACAGGAGTTTTGAGTAAAAAAAGGCAGGATGAGACACTTGCAAAAAAAAAAAGTCAGGATGACAATTTACTTTCATGAGTTGTCTACTCTTTATTCCTTAAATTTTCTAAATCTGTAATAACATATGTTTATTATTTGTAAAATTATTTCATTTATAGTGGCCTCTAGGGATCTCTTGAGACTTTGCGCAGAAACTAAATGCATAGCCTTGATAACTAATTTTTAATTAAATTAATACATTTTGATTAACCATGGTAAATCAATGAGACAAGGCTATTAAGGGATAAACTTAGCTGTGATAACAAGGCTCAGTTATTAAAGGAATTTAACTTATTATATAAGATACTTGGGGATTACTGAGAAACTTGCACAGAACCTCATTACATGCTCTGGTTATTATTTCTTGCAATAAATTAAAATACATTGTAATTAAGCATGATGTATGTCTGAGCAATTGCTTTGAAGTGATATAGAGAAGCTGTGATAACACCCTTTAGTTATTACAGGCATATTTTTCTGTAATAACATAGGTGTACTATGCAAAATTGGCAAACTATGAACTGTTATATCTTTCAATAGTTAAGTATACATATAGACAAAAGTAATATCAATAGAAATTTTATACATTTTAACTAAACTAATGATGTATGTTGTCCCTTTGAAACATATAACATACATAAGTTATCACAGTTCTTTGATTTTTAGTCCACAATAACAAATGTATGTTATTTTGCTATAATAACCCTATAGAGTTATATATCCCTGACTGATTATTTTGGATATAAAAATGCATATTTTAAAAGTTATCTGAGTAATGATTTATCAAAATAAAATTGGGTAAATAACTAAAATAAAATAAAGAAAGTGTTGTCTGAGCTGCAAAGCATTATTTAATACAAGCTGTAATAAGTAAAAAGTATACCGGATAACACAAAAGATGTAAAATTAAACTCAAGGATTTAAAACATTAACAGGGAGGGTTAAGCCTTGGAACTGAATATATATTTTCCTGATTAACTTTAGGACAAAGATTCTACATTTACATGACAAAGGTTTATCCATTATATGCACTTGACAAAGGGAAAGTCAGTAGCATCTATATAGTAACAGTGCATTTATTTATCTATTTTTCATTCTTTAAACTTTTCTCTGTAGTATCAATCTATTTCATATTAACACAAACAAAAGAAATAACCTGTTGTGTTTTAGAGAGGAATAACTATGTCCATGATGTCTGACTTTAAAAGATTGATGAAATAAAGTATGATGTGAGCCTCAACAAGACAGTAACCCTTCAATGAAAGTACACAGTCACACATAAAAATCATTAATGTAGGAAAAAGACAACACCATATATAGAATTTAGACCCCTAAAAGATTTATTCTTCTTGTTAATTGGGACTTAAAAATATAATTGTACAAGTTCTAGAAATTTTTTGTCAATCAAATAAGGATTGCTAGTTTTCATTTAGGTAAATACAGTTATTGTAATTGACTTTCTTCTAAGTACCGTACAATGTATATAGTATTATATTAGTTAAAATTTTACTGGACTTTAGTCTCAATGTATATTTTTTTGTAGAATCATATTGGTTTGAGCATGATTCCCACTTGGAATATGAAGCCTGCTACATGTGCACTTTGATGCATAGGAAATATAGATGTCACTGAGTCACTCTTATAGCTGCAAATTGTGAATAATCATGATAATTATTCATTTGGTATATCAATAATGAATTTGGAGTAAGAAGATTTCATAGTTTCAGTGCATATTAATAGTGCAATCATACATTGTATCTGAATTCCATGAATACCTTGGATAATTATTCATTTGAAATAGCAATTTGGAATAATGAAAATTCATAGTTTCAGTGAATATTAATAATAATAGTGCATCATATCCGAATTCATGAATACTTTAGTGGATAATCAGTCATTTTAATATAATAACAATTTGGATAATGTGAAATTCTAGATTCAGTGAAATTTACAATACAGTGCATGTATTCAGATCTGAAGTTTATGTTGGCATTGCAATTGTTAACTACCACCAGGGTGTGTAAAAGACCTTAACCACCCTTGAAGGTCTCTCGTAGTCCGTCACAATTGTTTAGTGTCAAATGACTGCCTGCTGTACTTGAAGTCAGAATTAGAATTAAATAAAATCTAAATTAGTGGCCAAGCATATTAAACAAATAAACCATGTACTTCAAAGTATAATTTTATTGTCCTGCCTGCAACAAAAGTTGAAGTATGCAAGAAATAGGTATTACAATCTGACAGCGGCTACAGCGTAACCTATTTGTATAAAGCTTCACCAGGTACATTTAGAAGCTTAAAGACCTGGATACTTCTTTATGTTATGAAGTTTCTGTTAGTAACTTGTCCGTTGCACTTTACCTTGTTTTCATGGTTCACTGATTGTTTGAAAAAATATTACTGTTTGAACAGTCATTCAGTGAAATACTCTCTTACATGTATAACATGTATAACGAGTAATTGGATAAATTTATATGGTATATATATATACATGTAGGTATCTTGAAAGGTCTACATGTCTCATTGTCTGACAGGCAGGGTTCACCTGACCTTGACTTCATTTCATGGATCAGTGATTAAGGTTATTCAGTTACTTTGTCAAGTTTGTTTTCAGATACTACAAGCAGTAGGAATGGTAGGTCAACTATATCATGTATATTTGGTGTATGAAATGATTGTAAGGTGAATATGTCTGACTGCCAGACTTGCATCAGACTTTGACCTCAATGAAAATGTCATGGTTCATTGAACAATGTTTAGTTTTGTGGTTTGGTCTATTTCCCAATGTTTCTCAGATGCTATAAACTACATGTACATGTACATGCATAATGCATGACATGTATAGGATCACTATTTTTGGCGTATTGGATATTCGTAAGTTGTACAAGTTTGATTGGCAGGTTTTAAATCTGACCATGACCTCATTTTCATGTTTCATTGGGCAATGTTTAGTTTTCATGGTTTGGATGTTAAGTCTATTTCACAGATACTATAAACCACTAAATTTTGGGTATGGAATGTCAGTTTGTAGGGTGTACATCATCTGTCTGGCATGGTTAATTTGACCGTGACTTCATTTTCAAAGGTAATTGATAATAGAAAGTTTATGTGATACTTGTACATGTAATAAAACCTTCATACATGTATTACATTTTTACATTCAACATAAATTCAATTTTACATGTAGGCAAAGTAGACATGACATTTCAGCGTGTGCACTGTTGTTTACATCACCATTGATCATGTCTACCATCATGACCATGTTGATTATAGCTGCTTTTTGTTAACAAAAGTCGGACAACTATTAACAATTGTTATAATCATGATAATTCATTTGATAATATTGTAGTCTTGTATAAAAGAGGGACGAAAGATACCAGAGGGATAGTCAAACTCATAGATTGAAAAAAACTAGGGTGTATAACATGTATAATGTACAATAACCAGAATAAGGAGATGTGGTATGATTTTCAATGAGACAACCATCAACTGTAGACCAAGTGATGTAATTGTTAGTAACTGCACATCCTTTAACAATGAACAAAATCAGTAACGCATAATCATGATAATGAAAACCTATAACAGGCCTAAACCATATTTGATGATGTAACACAATGTAAACAAGTTTAGCATGTTTAGATGAGAAACCAAATTTGATTTATATACAAAAGCAACAAACAATCAGTTGGCGATAAAATTAGGTCAGTTAACAGATATAAGAAGATGTGGTATGATTGCCAATGAGACAACTTTCCATCCAAGTCAAAACATTTGAAAAAGTAAACCATTATAGGTCAAAGTACAGTTTTCAACACAGAACCTTGGCTCACACTGAAGAGCAAGCTATATAGGGCATCAAAATTACAGTTATGCATATTTAGAATTTGAAAAAAATAGTTCCTGGATCATCATTTCTGATGTCTCCAATTTTATATGTTTATCATGTTTATAAGCCCATTGAAATATGAGTGATGACAAATGTATTATGGTTTACCAAAGACTTATAGGTGGTCCAATATTAACAGGCTTCTGCCCTTATTCATGTTTTTCTACAAATCCATTCTATCTGTTTTTGAATAAATGCCTTCTAAATATATATCTCAAGATGTTTAGCAACATTTTCAATATACACAATAAGCATTACAAAGGCATACATGTATTATGCACTATTAGTGAGCTGTTTGTTATAATTTAATTATAATATTTATGTGAGGTTTTAATTTGCTATGATTTTTAAAACTTCTAGCAAAAGAAAACAAACAACCTGAAATGAAAAAAATATACAAAAGTGGTTCAAAAAGGGATGATAATTGTTTTTTTTTTTTGTGGCTGTACAATTAAAATTAATGTATCGACTATGTTTGTACATTATACATATAATATATATATATATATATTTATATATATATATATATATATAGTATGGTGTGAAAAGCCTATGTAATACAAATAGACTAAAACATGATAATAAACTGGTGAAATTGAGTAAACTGCTATTATGAGACACCAACCCAACAACAACTAAATAACAATCTAGAGGTCAACATATATATATATATATATACGTCTAAACACGTGAAAACTTTACGACAAATTCATCCATTGGAGAACAAGTGATCATTGATAGGTGATACATGGCTGAAATCATAATTACTCAAAATATCGACACAACAATGTTAAATAGAACTGCATTTTTTTTAATAAGATCATTATTCAATAAACAAAATGGTGTGGTACTGTTTACAAATTAGACAATTTTCACTGAAAACCCAATGACATAGAAGTTAGCAACTGAACTGGCAAATTTGATAAGGTCAGAATATCAATTTCCAACATATAGGCAGCCAGATTATATATTTTCACTCAGACCAGGGCCAGAATACTTATTTTCAGTCCATCCTTCTATTAAAGTGTATGATTTAATCAATGATTTTTTCTAAGGGCGCCCTAATAAGTTTTGCCGGTAATACATAATATGTACTGTTTTCATCACTGATTAAAGATGAATATAATCAGAATAATGGACCCATTTGCCTAATTTATAAATGTGACCATTTTAAAATTTCTATTACATCTAGTAAAATTGTTAGTTTTCTTTACTGGTTGAATAATATATCAATATTGGACAAGCATTTATATGATTAAATAAATGGAATTTAAAAATGGAAATGGGAAAATATTTTGGGTTAACGTAAGTACGACATCTGATCAACTGAAACCACAAAGAGAATCTGATGTCAGTCTGTAGAATTTAACAAGACCGGAGTCTAAAGAATACAACAAGTTCTAAACCATGATGTGAATAAATAAAAGAAGATTTGATTTCCTTGTCTGAGACAATGCAAGTTTTCTTGTTATGAACATTTCAACTTTCACTGGTGCTAATTATTTTGTCGGTCTTGTACAGTACGTCCATCTATTTATAAATACCTTTTTACAAAATATGTATGTTAAATTGGTTGAGAAAAATCCGGTGAAAATATGAATGATCTCGAGTGATAATATTTTTACTTCAATCATGAATGCCGAAGTGCTATTTATCAAGGACATTTGAACTTTAAATATACCACTCGGTACAATATACAGTACAAAGTCGAGTAAATATTGAACTATTCAAAAATAAAATACGGTAAAATAAATTAAATTTAAGATAAATTTAAGAATATTTTGATTTTCCATAGCTGCAAAAGATGCGTTAAATGTTCATTATAGCTTTGTTTTTTATATGTATAGAAATCAAAATGGTTAATACGGCAATATTTATAATTTTGCAAGAAAAATAATGTAGCCCCAAATAAAAGCTCACAATAAGTGTGTGAAAGAAGCCCTCGGGAAAAAATTCAGCAGTTTAATATGGGGATAAATTTGACAAGTGTGTATATTCGGAGTTCCCGCTAGGTTTACAGTATATCATGTATATTGACTGTTATTATGACGTAATGTGATTCGTAAAACTACGCGTATTGAAGACAACCTTGTATGCATGAATGATTTCACACCCTTACTAATTTAAAAAATCAAAAGTTGTTTTTAGATAATATTGAAAATTGTCAACTGTTAATACAGTTAAAGATACATTTGGGGTAACCTTTTCGATTTATCTGTAAGTAGTTTTAAATGCGAATAAAACCGTCCTGTGTGAAATTGAAGGTATCTAGTGCTGGTTCCGATTTTGTTCGAAGAGATGATAGGCGAGGTATTGCTAAATAAGCGGGGAATACCAAAATGTTCAGCGGCAAATATTTCAAAATACTTTTTTTTAAATCAATTTCTATCTTAAGTTAATGTATTAAATGGTGTGATAGTTGTGTCTCTTTGTCACAACCTTAATTATATTGCACACGGTAAAATTGTTTTACAATAATTTAACCTATCCCTGGCTGTCAGAAATTTTGTATCCGTGACTTTTAAGTCTTAATGACTATCAATGTTTGGACGTTGCTACACTTATAAATTAGCTATGAATATATAGTGGTTCTAGCAATCATATTTTTACTGTTACAACCTTTTTAGTGTTTAAACAGTTTATGTATGACTGTTTCAACGTTTTCCGTGTTGGGACAGTTGTTAAATAACTGTTACAACTTTCAAATGATTGCAGCAGTCTTATTGTGACTGTGACAACCTTTAGGCGTTTAATCAGTTTATTTATGACTGTTACAACGTTTTTCGAGTTGTGACAGTTGTAAATCAACTGTTGCAACTTTGAAATAGTTGTATCAATCCTTTAATGACTGTGACAGTTATTTCTAGCGTTGTTGCAGTCGATTTATGTTATAGACAAACACTTTTAAAGTTGGGACAGTTACAAAATAACTGCAGCAGTGAAATTTAACAACTGTTACAACTTTAACAAACATTATCAGTCTTAGAACGACGGTTACTGGTATGGACAGTTGTTTTTCGTCCTGTAGTGTGCCGTCTATGATTTTCATGTGTATTTATACATGCCTACGCGAGAACAGCCTTTAGACCGTTGGTTTTTCGTTTTAATTGTTTTACATTCGCTATTTCGGGGCCTTTTATAGCTGAGTGTTCGGTATGGGTTTTGCTCATTAATGAAGATTGTACGGGGACCTATAATTGTTAATTTCTGTATAATATGGTCTCTTGTGGAGAGTTCTCTTATTGGCAATCTTACCACATCTTCTTATTTTTATATTTGATGGAACAAAGCTGTATTTATACACGTACATTCATAGAATAGAGTGAACACTAAGATTGTGGGCGTCCTTTCGGTTGGAAGGATTATTACGCAGCCACGCCTTTTCAGAATGGGATCGAGAAATCCGACATCTCAGGTAAAAGTACAACGCTCTCTGCACGCAACAATTCTTTGAGGGGTTCATAGGTGGCCCGTTGCAAATCAGTATTATGCAATCTACCCACATTGTCCAGTGGCAGTTCAAGTTTCCCAACCTTCATTCCGGACAACATATTTCACACGACCTATCTGGTGATTGTTTTAATTTTGTTAATATTTTTCTTGTCCATAACATGCATAACATATTTGACAATGGACCGAAAACTATCAATCAATCATCTTCATATTATTCATTTCGAATACATTGATAGCAGGTTCAAAGGAGTCGAAAAAAATTGACAACGTCATGGCTAAAAAGAAAAGACTAACAGACAAACAACAGTACACAAAGGAGAACGTAGAAAACTAAAGACTGAGCAACACGAACCCCACCAAAAACTGGGAGTGATCTTAGGTGCTCCGGAAGGATAAGCAGATCCTGTTCCATTTGTGGTAGTCGTGCATAAATAAAAACACTGCATTATATAAAACTATAAACCTGTTGATGTGCTGTGTATGCTCTCTGTAACGGGATGATCTGTTGGTCCTGAAAGTGGAGGGTCACCAATTATCAATGCTGTTTCATCAAGGAATAATAAAAATGACCTTAAAACATTGAACGGAAAGTTAAATCATACAAACAATCAGTGTCACATTGTTGAATAAAATTAAACATATATATTTACAAACCAATAATTGTTAATGGGTCATTATCAGTCAATAGCGGTAAGACTTGTAATATAAATTATTTAGTAATATCATGATCGATGTTTAAGAAACTGTACGTTTCAGAATACATATGTCAGATAAACGCCAATAAGATAAGTACATTCGTGTATTCGTTCCAACTGGTATAACCTTTGGATCATGTTATAGAGTAACACAATAGTAAATATGTTTTTGTATGTGGTAATGTCATAACATCATTGCCAGCAGGAAACATTGTTAGTTCTGTTTTAGTTTCTTTTATACATTTCCGATACAAATTTTTTTAAAACTACCGACATATCTTGTTTCAGTGTATTGCCCTCCAATATAATAGAATGCTTGCTCTTTCAACGTGATGAATCAATATAAATATTTATTTTGCTTACCTATACACGCAAAATGAATACTAGCATATCGTTTATGATAAAGGCAAGAGTTCCTACTTTCATCCGATATGCACCTGCGTTTTTCATTGCACAAATCTTTAAGTCTAGCTTGAGGACAATCTATGTTTATTTTATCACAGCTACTTGTCGTGCTATAAACGGTTGCGTGTTCAAAATGAATGTGGTATTTTGAAGAACAATGGACATCTGCTAACGAATTTGCACAAGTCTCTACAGGATTAGGATGTCTATTTTTCCGCCACCAGCTTCCTAAAAACAAATATAAAAATCATTCATTTAATGACATAACGTACATGTATACAAAAAAGAAAACCTAAAAGATAAGTATCGT
Source organism: Mytilus coruscus (assembly GCA_017311375.1). Classification (NCBI taxonomy): domain Eukaryota; kingdom Metazoa; phylum Mollusca; class Bivalvia; order Mytilida; family Mytilidae; genus Mytilus; species Mytilus coruscus. Next base: position 43,812 of record JAASAO010000932.1, on the reverse strand, counting down.
CAATACATAAATTCAATAGAAATTGTTTAAAAGTTCATTGTTCAAATCAAACTATTAAACATTACCACTGAAACATTTCAATATTTGAAACGTCAAGAAAGTCAACACTGTAAATGTTGTCCTGTTTGGGGAAATGCAGATGTATAAAATCTGATTTTCATTACATGTATTGTACCTGAAAGCTTTATTGTTTGATTGACAACATATATTTGTTACATTTGGAGGTCGTACTCTTCAACTAACAATCGACGTTTCTAACGGGAACCAATTGTTCTCATCTTCTCCTCGATTCGTTTCCTTATTTGTTAGATGCTGAATTCATACACGAGCTTTTCTAGAAAAATGAAAATCGGCTTCTGTTATTCTATACCTTTCGTTTTGCTATATAGATGTTGAGCATTCACCGAACAATTCAAAGAATGGTGTCTATGTATGTATGTTGAGTGCATTTCATCAATTGAGCTTGAAACAAAGATACCACAGACATACAGCTAGATCTTCGTTATATCTTGACTAGTACTTAGTATCTAGAAAGTGATGATGTTTAGATGAGAACCACACAATTTAAATTTTCTTTTGTGAACTTATCGTGTATGTTTATATGTACCAACGGAGTTGCTTATCTTTCCGATGCATGTTAGTTCACCCTTCGTTTTGTTGCAACGGGATGCATGTAGCTCGTGCTTCAGTTTCCTGTTTTGCATTTTGTGTTATTTGGTTTTCTATGTACGTATCGTCTCAAAGATGATAGGGTGTCTACAGTCTCATCCTGGAAAATAAAATTTTATCAAAAAATTTCATAGTAGTTAAGTAAGGGAATTTACATTGTTTTTCTACCGATGGTTAATAAATTTCATGTTATCTTGGGGTTATAAAAGACATTTACCAATTCGTTATCGTAATGTGCTAATCACTGAATACTATGACTTATGAAAACAAGAGTAATACGAGTGGTCTAAGTAGTCGACCTACTTGATCACAAGCCTGTCGGTAATGAGGTTGTGAGTTCGAATCCCACAAGTGGCAGGAGCGTTCAACTCCAACCTTAAATGAATAACATTTGTCAGATTCCTAACCGAAGGTCTTTTGTTCTTTCCTGGCACTCGGTTTCCTCCACCAATAAAACCTGACTGCCTTGAAATAGCAAATTGCTGCTGAAAGTGGCGTTAAACACCAATCAATCAGTCAATCAATATACATACACATAATACCCTGATATCGGAATCAATAGTTAATGCATAACTAGTAGCGAAAGTAGTTGCAGTACATATGTTTTGTTTTGGGTTTAATTCATAAACTTAATACGCCATCAAAATAAGAATGGCATTTATGCTGACATTACTAGCTTGTGTATATATAAATAGAATAGAAAATAAAAACGGGGAATGTGTCAAAGAGACAACAAAACGACCAAAAGCAGACAACCGTCCAAGGACATCAATGGTTCTTCGACGCAGATAGAAAATATCTCGCACGGAGGCGGGCTTCGTCCAGCCCCGAAACGATAATGTAAACAAGTAAATCATAATGAACGTCATACTTAACTCCGATAGAAACAAATGAACCAAAACAATAAAACACACATAAAACTCACAAAGACTAGATGTTCCTGACTTGGAACATTCGCAAAAATACGGCGGGTTAAACATGAATTGTGCGATTTCAACCCTATACTTTTACTAAATGTGGAATAAACAAACACACAACAAAACTCGCAGAAAACTCAGTTCAAGAGAAGTCCGACAAAATGACAATAATAAAATGAATAAGCAAAAGACTAAACACTACAACAGTTAATAACATGCCAGATCCAGACCTCAATTAAACTGATCAAAAGATTGTGAATTCATCATATGAAAATCAACCAAAATCCTTCCCGGTGGTGTGAGCTTAATATCATGCCATTCCAACCGTAAGCATGGTAAGGGTTCAATATCATGTCATCATAAATCATACGAGAACATAACCCGTATCATGGCAACGCCTGGTTTTAAAATAACTGTTTTTAATTCCGATGCAGAGATCATATGATAGAGTGGATCTATATGAATTCCAAAACTGGCAACCATAATGACTTGATACCAGTGTCGTAACTATATCACGTAAGTCTGATTTAAAAATATGGGATATAAAAACAGTCATTAACATATAAGATCTTTGATTCAACCTTTGTGGAGATGGTTTGCATGCGTTCAGCACTTACAATGATTGAAACTAATGTATGCTGAAAAGTGAAACTAGTGAAGACATCACAGAAAGAATTATTGACGCAAAGCAACACTTGATTTACATCAATAATCACACTATCTATGCATTTCGAATTAACATGCCACATTAACAATTAATCAAGTCAGGCTACTCGAATAATGGATTGTTCGTTTTGGTTTGAGTTTGTTTGTAAGTCCATCTTTTTTCAAAGGATTCGGGTGTTGAAAGTTGATGTGGTTTAACTATGTAGCATTTATTGTAATTCCTGGTATCCCTTGTATGTGTCCTGTTTACCCAGTGTCTAACTTTGCTCGTCTATTGTTCAATCCGTGCATCATATCTTTATCTCCGTGCATCCGTCAATGTGAATTTATATGTCAACACTTAATACACTATTCTGTAGATGAGCAACAACAATAATAAAGCAATACACCTAGAATTATACTTCTATGGTTATTATATTTAAAAATTATTTAGTAAAAAATAATAACAGTCTTGTGACTGCACGTTAACTCACCAGCAGCCTGGCAAAAAAAGACCCTAGGACGATGAAATTCAATGTCACTTTATAGGGAACGGGTTTTAATTTGTTCTTCGTGAGATAATTCTAAGGTCAATGCTTTGTTATAATGGCTTTTAATTGAATCGTTTCTATCGTTTATTATCATTTCTTGAAATCAAATGAGGAATCACTAACAAGAAAGAGAGGTTTAAGTGTTGATTGAAATTTTTACCCCGTTACATCTCCATGTACCTATCCATGGTAAATAAATCATCTGTCAATAGTTGAATATCAAACATTTTGGTATAGTTTTTTTATTGGGTGAAATAAAACGTCTATACAAATAAAAAAAGGAAAGAAAATCCCTCTCATTCAATCCTCTTTCGGAGAAATTTGTTTGTTAGCTGATATTTTAACAGGTTTGACAGTAGGGATAGACATTCATGCATTGAGAGTGAGGTTATACAAATGTATGCGAAATAATCTCAAACAACTTGACTGGTGTGTGATTTTATCATATTATTATTTCTACTGCATTTTACATATACAGTGCTATTTTTGTTTCCAATGATGTTTATCTAACCACTATAGCTAAGATAAATTAATTTATTAAACATGTTAAAGGAATTCATAGTCAATGTTCATATATTGTATAAAGCAACATAACAAGTATGGTAATCCCATATTTTCTTCCAAATTTTCTTCACTATAAATCATATAAAATAACAGGGAAATATACTCATCAAAGATGCCAGACTTAACATTTTGTACGCCAGACGCTCGTTTTGTCCACAAAAGACTTATCCGTGACGCTCGAATAAAACAAAAATAAAAAGGGAAAAATAAAGTACGAAGTTGGAGAGCATTTAAGACCCGAAATTCAACATGGAAAACATTTAGCTCAGTGCAAATTGTTTGTGTCCTTGAATACATGTGCTTGTTATATCCTTGAGATATTTATATATTTCAAATTTACACAAATTCCGTACCAAAGATGTCTCTGGTGGTTTATCTTGGATCATGTACTTTGACTCTAATAGTCAAACTTCAATCTCAATTTCGACTTAAATCAAATATTGCACTTTGTAAATATAGCTTATTAAAACACCCACTTTGGTGAGATACTTAATATTCATAGATATTTTAATTTGTTAACCTACTGCTTCCTATATATGTTCCATGTTTCACCATGATTTCAGGAATTCGTTTAGATGCCCAAACTCTTTGCTACGGGAATGCACATAAACAAAACTCGTATAAAAATCTTAACTTTTCATCCCAATCAAATCAAAGATTTACTTCTTGGTACAAATGTGGTTGAAATATACAATTCTAAACTTTATGTCAAACGTTGCTTTGTTTAAACTGCGTTTTTTAATAATTATTGGCCTTTACATAATTACTGAAAAAGAGAGTCATTTCGTGAATTTGTTAACATAAATCATGGAACATGTAATGTATCAAACATTTTATAGCATTAGTTCAAAGAAGTCAATGATATTTACAGCAGAACTTAATATGCAAGTAGTGAAATATCTTATTAAATTTCATTTGTATTTTGTTTGTAATACTCCAATTACAGTGAAATCACATGGTGCTTTACATTTTGCAGATATCAGTTGCAATATAGCAAGATATCATATAACATATACCCTTCGTCTCGTATAAAACAGCGGAAGAATAAAATATATATTATAATTTATGTACATCTCTATATTTGACAAGATAAGGTTTAAAGTTTTAAGTACTCACTAGAACACTCAAAGTATACTTTTACACGTTTTGGTGATCTTTGGCAGCTATTATTAGACAACAAGTCGATTGGAAGAGTACAATTGTTTTTTCCACGACAATTGTCATTGAAGAATGTATTTATATTTGAGTAACATATTACTCTGTTGTTGGCATCCTGACATGGAAATTCGCCATACATAATCGATTTCCGACTTATTGTTTTGTTTTCAGGACAGGAAACGTTTGCAAATTTTTGTACAGAATCTTCACATAAAGTTACGTTTAAACCTTCTACAAAGAAAAAGATAAACATCGTATTAGTATGTGGATTAACGGTTACGTATAGTTTTGAAATGGTTGCTAATTCACCCTTTCTGAATTCGGTTTCTTTTAATTTTGCTATCGACTATTACCATGCATGTGTGTTATCAAACAATATTATGTTGTCAGGAAATACTTACCCTACCACATAAGATCATCATCAGTTGGTATTACTCAGTCGTACATTTATTGTATAGTATCATGAAGACTACATGTATTGTTTGTCTTTCATCATTTTCGTTTTTTGACATAATTTACCATATTAGTAAAGATACATTAGGCTACATGTTTTAGGTATCTTTTGGTCATAATAGTTTTTAGGTAAAATTAAAGGTTAGTGCTAGATTCTTTTCATTCTTTCTGAAAAGTTTTTGTTTGAAGTTTGTCTCATTTGAACAAAGAAACCAGCGGGGTAGAAGAGGAGCACAATTGGTACTATAAGAATGCTTATTGTTATTACAAACACGTGCAAAAACGTTACAAATATGTGATCAATAACAATAAATCAGGAGTCTTGTTGATATGAGTTGTTCCAGAAAATGTGTCTTTGATTCAGAGTGTTTTTTTTACAAAGTATGTCTTAATCCTTTAAATTTTCTAAAACCAGATATTTCTGGCTATGTTTATCATTCCTTTTTTGCAACAAAGTCGAATTAGTTCATTCAGTCTGTATTGAATGGATACCATTCTAAAGGACAGTTACTCTGTAGCCCTGCATTGATCATTGCTGATAAAATTTATGTTAATAGTTTGGAAAGGAGTTTTGTAAAGCACTTTGCAAACCCAGCAACGTCAAGTTGTATGTAAAGAACACTTTTCAGTACCTTAATCCGTTATCAACCAGTATATGAATGTCATGTGCACACACAAGCAATGTTATTCGGGGCTTTTTTTTGCGGATAAAATATTTGTTTTGTCAAAGAGGTATTAAACATAGGTGTCAAGCAACGATTGTGTCTTTGAAGATAGGTAGCATAAGTGTCCATAGACCTATTATTATTTTTTTTAATTATAATTTGTACTAAATTGTATCAAATTTTTAATTGCTTTTGTCATGCAACTGTTTTGGATTCATCCTCATTGATGTATCTTATTTAATCAAAAACCTGTCTAGCATACTGGAAAGTTTTTTATCTGCATCAGGTAAATTTTCAACTACAGATCTGATCAGTTCTAACACCTACCTAATTTTAATACTGTTAAAATAATCCGTCATAGATTTACTGAACTTAAAAGTGTAGTGAGACACTTCAAGGGTATATTTTGTTCCTTCTATCGCGTCAGTATTTCGTTACATCTCAATGAACGCATATAAAAGGGGTAGTAGAACCCATTAAAACGTCATTTTGGTTTATATCGATGAGCATAACAGGTTGATGTTTCATTGACATATACTACAAATATCATATTGCTTATTATTTCCGTGTGAAGATAAATCATATTAATGTAGTTGAACATTTACCTGATGCAGATAAAAAAACATTCCAGCATACTAGACGGTTTTTTGAAAAGGGCCTTTCCGAGTTGAAATTTCCTTGGAGTTCTGTATTTTTGTTATTTTACTTTTTGCAAGCATGTTACGTTTTATTTGGTTCTACTTCACCTTTTACATGAGTTCAATTGAAATGTAATGAAATACTGACACGATAGAAGGAACAAAATATACCCTTGAAGTGTCTCACTACACTTTTAAGTTACCTTGTATAATGTTGATTTTAAAAGAGAAATAGCACCATATTGAAAACAAATGTTATCCCTACAGGTCTGAATATGGCTTCTAGCTGGATATGTCATTTGAACTGAAAATTGATTTGCAAAATTGAAATAAAAAAAAAACCGTTTTAAGAAGACAAAGAAAAAAGGCATACTTAGTTTCCATGAAGTACGGAAAATACCGTACATCTATGTAAACATATTTCCTATCATCTCTTAAATTGTTGTAAAGATGATTAAATATACAAATAAATCACAATTTAAAGGTAATGCACTGAATTATCTACCTGGTAAAACATAATCATGATAATTCTCAGACAGAATTTTAAACAATAGTCAACGATTAATATGACTTATCTTCACACGAAAATATTAAGCAATATGATATTTGTAGTATATGTCAATGAAACAGCAACTTATCATGATGTCATCGATATAAACCAAAATGACATCTAGAAAGCTGCTTTTACAAAATGTCTAATCTGAAGCGTGTTATACCACATAAGTTTGGTTTATACCAAAACCTTCCCTTTTCCAACTCGAAGAAAAAGGGGTGGGGACAAAATTCTCAATTATATTTTATGTTAGGACTACTATATGTTTTTTTTATGTTTACAATCTCCGCTGAAAAAAATACAAGTAGGTAAGGACATTGTTATTTTAGTAGATATTAACAAATCAGAACTAGTAATAATGGTATATGACTCATTTGTGTCGCTATTATAAGCCATAAACAGTTATCGTTGTATTAACATAATTAAGCAGACTAGTTTCATTTGAGATTGCATTCAGGGAAATAGTGTTGACAAAAGTTTTTATATGTTTACTTTACTAGAAATAGAACAAATAATTGAATTAAGTAAAGCAGAAGTCAATATAGAACGTTTGCTTCCGTAGGTATAAATATGGAACCACTAATTCGGGCCCAGTAACAGAACAACATGGAAGAAAGAGGGACATATTTTTTACAAATAAACTTATCATGATACTTATATTTCTGTTAAAGAGTAAAATATATGAGGAATTTTGGCATCAAATGAGTCTATAGAAGGACATAAAGACGTTGGATTTCTGCATCCTCTTTATAACATAATTACACTTTTCTCTTTTGGATAATAAAAAATGAAATAGGACATATTTTGCTTGTTGCTCACTGGTTACTAATTAGTAGTCACTAGACGCGTTGTTCAGTTCAGTAAATCTATGACAGATGATGTAAACAGTACTAATGTTAGGTAGGTGTTAGATCTGATCAGATCTGTAGATGAACATTTACCTGATGCAGATAAAAAACGAGATATATAAGGGTTTTTTGTGCAATTAGGAGGAACGAAATCTAAAAAAAATCAATGCAATACAAATACCTCCTTACCTTTAGAAGCCTCGATCATGATAACATATTGATTTTTTTCAGTTGAGAATGTATCCTGGTTGTATTTGTTTCTACTCTTGTAAAGTAAATGCTATTATAGTTATCTCGTACACGGATGTACACTTTTCTGTGACCCTCTATACTAAGTGTTATTCATTTATATTTCAGCTTGCACAAACGCATGAAGACGGTTTTGGTATACAAGTGTATGAACAAAACTTGAAAACAAAATCTTTATAGAGTACATTGTATCTTAAAACGAAACTAAACATATCATATAATAACTAAAACGCAAGGTAATTGTTTTCCATAATCCTGAACGTATACATAAGAAAAAATTTACTGAACGATTAAATTATATAAATCAACGTTGAGGGTCTCCAATGTACCAAATACTCATGTTTAACGAAAACGTCATTTGTATGAAGGCCGACACATAAACAAATTCGAATCAAATCGCACTGCATAACGTTTCGCGCTATACACAAGTTTATCAACTATAATAATACAGACTGTAGATTGTAATTAGATACACAATGACATATACAAAGAAATGTTGTGTATATATTTTAAATCATTAAATCGACACAGTAAAACACGTATCATTGTTGCATGTTATACTTCTAAATATATAAACACTTTACCATTTATTAATCTTACATGACTCACCTGTTGCTTGGGCTAAAATCAAAATTTCACATGTGAAATATATCCAAATTGTAACCATCTTGTAAAAATGTATAAACAATTGTCCTAGTTTCAACCAGGAAGTTTTAAGTGACCATATGTGTACAGGAAAAGAAAACCGCTTTTAAACCTCTTGACTATGATAAACTTAAATGAATTTGTAATACGCACTTATATATATATATTTGTAATACTAGTATATCTTAAGTATTTATGAATAACTAGAGACAAATCTAGCTTTTCGGTTGCCATCGCATGCTTATAAACGAGAAAAGTGTAAGGGTCTATATGTACATGAATTAACGTTTAAGATACTATAAATACCATTTTGTAATCTAAAATAACATATATTTTATTTCACTTGACAAATGTATAACAGACAAAACAATGTGTTTGAATATGAAAACTTATTTTTTTATATAATTTAAATAAAAGAGCATACTATAAACACGTAACGTATCAGCAGCATATATTGAAATATAGATACATCACAATCATATTGAATTACTTGAAAAGCTACACTAATATATTTAAGCAACATGCTAAAACTGAAGAACAACTAAAATTAAAGCACAACAAAACATTGTGTAAAACTGTTAAGAAGAGCACAACTTAAGATTAAGCGCCTGCAACAATTTAAAAGTATACTAGTACTACAAAATTATGCATATAAGTTAAAACAGCATTATAACTAAACACCAGGTCACACGCTAGAATGCCTCGCCTGTCTTACTGATCATATCGTGGGTTCATGTTGAATGTCTTTCACAGAAAGGTTATACTACAAGTATAACATAAAATTACTTAGTAATATTAATAATTATCCATGTAAATAAGGTCAAGGTCAGATTAACCCTATCAAACGGAAATGTACGCCTAACAAAAGCCCATACACCATCTCGAGAGTTCAAAGCAAATAGGTTGTAGTATCAATCACCAACCATTGAACATGTTAATCTATTGCTTATAAATGTACTATGAAATGATATATTGAACAGATATATCATGTTATGGAGGTATTTGCAAAAATACCAGTCAAGGGACTGCGAAATTTCCCGAGCCGCTAAGTGAGGAAAATTTGGTCCCAAGACTGGTATTTTCGCAAATACCCTCCATATAATGATATATCTGTTTAATTACACCGAATAGATTTTGATTTTGATTGAAACTCTCTGTACAGGTGAAGGAAATCCAATTTTTACTAGTAAGCTGTAATCCATAAACATGTTTATGCATAATTTTGAGGGTAAGTAGAGACTATCATAGTACATGTACCACGGAATGATACATGTACTTATACGCGTTAGCGCTGTATTTATGTAACGTCATGGTATCTATGTGTAAACGTCATTGTTATTCCATCATTAAAACCTTTATTTGTATAGACGTCTTTTCCTCTTTATATACATGTTCCGGACCATATGAGTATTTGGACCATACGCGTATGGTCATGACCATATGGGTATATACTCATATGGTCCGACCATACGCGTATGGTCGGGGTAATTAACATGTTTACTTTAAATACTTTTAAACTCTTCATAAGGTATGACCCTTCTAGTTGTCACGTCGTTTAAAAGGTCATTTTATTATATTTTAATAATAAAAAAGATAAACTAAATAAAAATAAGCAGTTTCACCCAGTTAATTTTACTCACTATTTGTAAGTACAATAAGAAGATGTCAAAATCAAATGCACATTTTGTAAAAGGAAGTTTTTTTACTTTACGTATACCGGTGGTTGACAGGGCGTCTGGTTATTTTATATACCACGTTTATTGCGTAAAGTAGATTACATCACCGGCACGGACCATAGTTTTTATAAGTTTTCCTGTGAATTAGTGTACTGCAGTCGTGTTACGATATTGGAGATCTAGAATTTCTTAAAAACACCATAGACACATTGGAATAGCCCGAGACCTCGGTATCACTGCACGCAGCTGCAAAGAAGGCTAGCTTTTAAAGGTGTAATTGAAAAGGATCGTGCAAAACCAAGACGTGCAAATTCGAAAAAGCTATGGTACCGTGTGGAGGTCAATGTCACCCTAAGCATACATTCAAGAATACAATTAGCGATGAAAACTAAGATCAACTGACTGTGGCATCTAAATTAAATGTTTATGTAGCCTTTGAATTATAAAAATAATACGTTTCTATGTAACCATCATTGTTTTTTAAGATAAAGTTTATTGTGTTATTGAAACGTTTCATATTTGAAAAATACCTATACGGTCCAAATACTCATATGGTCCGGCCCGTTAATAACCAAACGAGTATATACTAATATGGTCCAACCATACGCGTACGGTCGGACCATACGCGTATGGTCGGACCATATGAGTATACGCAATGGTCATGACCATACGCGTATGGTCCAAATACTCATATGGTCCGGAACATACACAACGCATTCTCCAATATACGATCACGAGATTGGTGCCGTGCAGTCGTGTTGTCTGACATTTTGTTTACAGTTTTCGGATTACCTCTATCAATCAATATTGCTTAATCATGTTGCCTTAATAATCGAGATAAGGTGAGAAAGGTTCCGAATAATTTTGGCGGGAAGAGGCTCGCGAGGGTAAAAAGGAATATCCAAAATGGCAAATACCACGGCATAGAGGAAAATTTGAAGCATATTCACCGGCAGTGGTGAAAACAGGCAAATTTGTTTGAAATGAGGAAAAAGGTTAGAATATGCAAAAATACACTGGCTACCAACCAATCAAAATCCGGTATTCTCATATAAAGTGTGATTATAAAGGACATTGAAAAGTCATCAGACTTTTGCTGATGACACTTCTTTATTTGTTATAGTAGAAGATGATCATGCTGTAGCAGCTGCTTCTTTGACATGTGACTTAGATGTTATCTCAAACTTGGCTTAAACATGAGCGGTTCAATTTAACTCAAAGAAAACAAAACAATATTGTATTTACTAGAGGGAAAGGAACATCAACCTGTATATTGGGGATTAATGGTGAAGAGTTTAAGGAAGTAAACAATCACTGTAATCTTGGGATAACATTTAAGTCATCAGCTTCATGGAACAAACATACTGATAATATTTATAAAAAGCATATTCTCGTTTATCTGTACTTCGGCAAGTTAAAATTTATTATACAGGAATTCCTTATACGTTTTTATTATGCTTTTATTAGACCTATATTAGAGTACGGTGATATAGTTTTGGGCAACTGCGCTCAGCATGAGTCTATGCTTCTTGAAAATAACCAAATAAAAGCTGCTAGAATTATTACTGGGCTACTGCGTAAATCCTCAAGACATAAATTTTACATTGAAATAGGATATGAAACTCTTGAGAATAGACGAAATAAACATACAGTTTTATAAATAATAAAATGGAATGACACCTTATATGAGTTGGTCCAGCCATATTTTCCAAGACAAACCCTTTATACTTTGAGGAATGAAAATAAAATTTTCGCCCCACTTGCTAGAACTAGCTCTTACTTTAATAGTTTCCGAAACCGTACTATGACTTATGGATATCTGGTTTTGTTTATGTGTTACATGTGTACACTACGATGTGTGCTCTCTTCGTGCCAGTTCGTGATTGATTACAATTTGTATACCATTTTTCTTCTACAATATCAAATTACCCTCCACTTTTCGTCTTTGCACTGTAAAGAAGCTGTCACGTGACAGCAGTATTTCTCACTAGTAACTGTTTTATTACTGAAACGGTCATTTTAAACTGAACAACTCTTAAATGCCTGAAATTACCGCAAGAAAAAATGTCAAGATCTTTTTCAGTTATTCAGTACGTGTTCAGTACCCTGATCCGCGCAGGAGATCCAGTACAGTTCAGTACTGACTCAGGTAATTAAGAGAAAACGCTTTGCATTCAATTCAGTAGCGTCAAGAACGTTTTCGTACTAATCAGTACATCGATAAAATAGTTGTTTGGGAATTTTCAGTAGTGTTCAGTGCCAGGTAAATCTATCGATTTTGACATAAAATAGTTTGTGCAGATTTATAAGGCTTGTCTCCCTTCATTCGCGCTTGGACTATAATTTTCAGTACATTGATCGATTACTCAATGATATTGATTTCTTTCCGTGAAAATACTTCTGCTTTGTTTTATTGCCCAAAATGAAATATGTTTGAAAGTTATATGGCTATAAATTACAATATAAAAGAAATCTGTGGTCGGAATTGCGTATTTTTTTTATCTAGCTTTAACGTCGGAAGCGGCTATTAAAAAAACTTTAAACTGGCAAAACTCAGTAAAAGTCGGGTTCCACTATTTTAAAACTGTATATATATCTTGCTGAATATATCGCTAACGTCAAATTTGTTTTATTATTGTAAATATAAATTTTCTCTGTGACTATGATACGTTGATTTATGAGAATAAACTTCATTTATTCACTTTTCAATTTATATTTGTTTTATGTTTATTCGATTACATGATCATTAAGTATATAAAACTGTTAATTGAGACCCATTAAATCAGGCCCATAATAAATATTGCAAATACTTCATAAAAACTTTAACTTGATTTAGATTTTAACCCAATATGAATCATTGCAAAAACTTCCTATAACATATATATTTGATAAATAAATATAAGTGCCTATAAATAGCAGCACATGACATACAAATCTATGGGAGTGTGGATTAATCAGTACAGAGATTAATTCAATTACACAAATAAAATTATAGATTGCCTAACAATGTAATTTTAACACACTATTTAGTATGTAAATATAAGAATGTTTAAAATATTTACAAAATGATGAAAGTAAACGCAATATTTCGCTAGACTAACTAGCTTTATCAAGCGTGCATCTATCCAGGTGAAATCGGATGTAGATGATAAGAAACTTTGCAGCTCAATGTATATGTTGCACTTGAATTTAGCTGCCTTGAAAATAATACATAATTTGGATGAAGTTCAAGATTTTACAAAATTGGTAGTTGAAGTTAGCAACGTCCATTGGCCAATATTACAGGATAAAAGGACGATGCTGTGTACTAAATTATTCTTTATCTTTCCTGTATCTTTTCTCATCTTTTCGTTAAGACCATCAGGTTCTAAAGTGTGGTGTTGGTGGATCCAAAATTTTCTCTTCTCCTTCTCGCCGTGGTGTCCCACTCGGTGTTGACTTCTATGATTTGGAAAGTAACATTATCAAAAGAATGTTTCGTTGAACGAAGATGTCTTGTGAGAGGACAGTTTTGTTGGTTTTGTACCATGAACGATGGTTATTGAGCCGAATATTAAATTTGTCCATTGTTTCTCCCACATACTGAATGCCACAAGTGTCACATGTTAATATATAAATTGAGTTCTCCGTTTTACAGTTGGAGTTTGAGTAGATGGTATAATTTTGTTTAGTAACGGAGCTGATGAAAGAACTGCTTGTATTGGCAGCTTTACAACACAAGTAGTTCCTTCGACCACATTGTTTGTAGCAACCGGGAGATGGAGTAGGCTGCTTTGCTAATACAGATGTCACTAATTTGTCACGGATGTTTTTAGGTCTTCTGAAGGCCATGACTGGTGGTGAGGAAAATACTTTTTTAAGATTTGAATCATTTTCTATAATTTTCCAATGCTTCTGAACAATGGAAGACACATTTTTAAAATCAGGATGGTAAGTGAGTACAAGGGGTGTTCTGTTAGCTGCTTTATTCTTCTCTTCACTACAAAAGTCAAAAAGTCTGAAAAGACCAGTTTTTGTCTGAATTTGCATGAATTTTACTCGACATTCTTAATTTGTCTAAATAATTTTTAAAATTCTTGACATAGTATGAATTTGTCTAAGAAGGTTCTTGATTTGTCTTGACAAGTGTCTTGACAGTATGAACATTGTCTTACAATTTTAAGTGTCTTGACAGTATGAACATTGTCTTAAAATTTCTCGACACTTCCTGTATCATCTGATAAGAGTCTGGATAAGTCTCGACCAATTCTTGACTGTCTTAAATTTGTCTCAATCTGTCTTGACATATTCTTGACATTCTTAATAATGTCTGAATATGTCTCGACATATTCTTGACATTCTTAATAATGTCTGAATATGTCTCGACACATTCTTGACAGTCTTAAATATGTCTTGACACTATCTCAACAGTATAAATTTGGCCTGAAATGTGAACAGACTTATTCTGCACTGTTTATGACATTCTATTACTCCTTTTTATTATGGCTAAACTAAACTTTGAAGAATCAAGGATCAGTTTGGTATAGTAAGATACCCTTTTGGTGCAACTAAGTTGGAATACCCTGAATAATTCCCCATGTAGTTTAATTTTGATTTATTTTAATTAAACATTTAATTAATTGTTTTCACTTGGAATATAAGTCAAAGTTACTAACACACAGCATTTAGATTTTTGCAGTTCGCAAAACTGCCAGTCAAATTTGCTTTACTAAAATAGGTGTCTTATAGGCAGTTTTAAATGTGACCATGTGTCTCTTTGGACCCCACAATTCATCTTTTGGGTTTATGTGGATAAAAAAGAGGGGGCTTTCGTTTAGGTCAAAGAATTTGTTCCCATCTTGATTCAAAACCTTATTCATTTTTTAGAACAACCCAAACACATTTTTATTCAAATTTTAGTGTTGAATTTTATAATTTTTATCAAAATAAATATTAAATCCATTTTAATTCAATTTTTTCATCAAAATGATGATTTTCATTTTCATCTATCAACAAACTTTTTAAATTGTAGTGGCATGTTCGGTGAAATGATAAGTTGTATGGCTGATTACAGGTAAAGCAGTAATTTCTATTTGACAGTTGCGTGTAATACTTAATATATATATTCCAACAGATGACATTACACAAACTTTTCTTCTGATAAATGAATGATTTGTATATCATCATAATTTGCTATTTATATAAACCACATTTTGGTATAATAATTATTTACCATATCAACATTGAATATTATGAATGTAGAATGAAATATGTCTACAGTATGATTGGTTTTAATCCGGGTGCCCGGAGAAAACCACCGACCTTCGATAGGAAAACTGACAATCCTAGTCAATTAAGATTGAGTCGAGTTCACCTGCACGAGCGGGGTTCGAATAATGAGGTGCTACTACATAATGAATAGAGAATAATGGACAAAAGATATAAATAAAAAGAAAAAGGCCTTTGGTCTCTTGTGGAGAGATTCTTCCTTCACGATCATTCTTATTTTATATATAAAATTTTAAATAGTTCAGAATGTGTCTATACAGTGCCTCATAAGTCAACTATTGCTCTGAATTTGTCTCTTATTACTGTTCACATACATTGTGAATTTAAGAATATATTGGGTGTACATCAATATGACAGCAACTCTACGACAACAATATTTAGAATACATTTTGATACCAACACAAGTCTTTATCAGTAGACAGGTGTACTCATATACAGTTAGAAGTAATTAAACAGAAGCAATCAACAAACTTATACATTCGTACTGAATATGCATGAAATAGTTGCCACTGGAAATTAGGCAATTATCAATCAATCATAGATGACATTATGTTTTAAAGCTCAAAATATAACACACATATATATATATATATACGTGAAGCTGTGATACTATGACTATTTTTTATTTAAGAGTAAAACCTAATTATTACATTAAAATTTTATATAATCTAAACGAAAATCCTATGTCTGAAAATTATGTGCATTCCTTATATTGTGCATATTTGATTGTCACACGATAACACATTTTAACACCCCTCCCCTCTTTTCCATTTGTAGATCCATTGTATCTTACTTTAAAAAATGTCCATAAAGAGTTGAAATATAGTCAGTGCGAGCTTCGGACGAATCAAACTTGTAATGCGTTAAAATCAGAATGAAATGTGAAAAATGTATTACTTATAGATATAGGAGAAGGCATCATGTTGACAGAAGTGACAAAACGTGTTCTATATGCCAGAATGGACATATCGGAGACGACTATCACTATATTCTTGTTTGTCCAGTTTAAGAAGATGGAAGGAAAAGATTAAAAGATACCAAACGAACTGTTGAAAACCCAAAACACTCATACACCTTTACAATTTCATAAAATGTATCAACAGTAAAATTACTCCTTCTTCTTCAACCATATAATTTTAACATATTTAAACACAATTTCTTTAAACATTTTTATTTGTATTCTCATATTTTTATTTATTTTATCTACTTTTATTTATTTAATTAATTTTGATATTCATTTTATGTTATGCCATCTAATAATTTGTATTCATGTTTTATGGGAATAAACTATCTTTCTATCTGTACATCTTCATGATTCTTTTAAAATTAAAAGTAAAAACTATACACAGGTAACTTACAGCTGGGTGTATTAAACATGTGGTGAAAGCCGGAGGAGGGCATCCTGTGTATATGTGATTGGAATGGCAATTAACTTTTTGTTAATTTGTTAAGACGACATGCAGTCGTACATGTATATATAGAGTGAAACGACACGGACCACTAAACACCAAACACCTAGACTTGAAGTCAACAGTAATCGAAAAATTAAAAAATAATAGTAATCGATATACAGTATTTGGATTAATTTTGAATCAAACAATATATCGTGTTTCTTCAATTGTCAGTATACACTAATTTTAGGTTGCTATATTTATCTTTAACTGTATATTATGAATATATATATTGAACATATTTAAAGGAGACATGACACGATTTTCAATTTGTGTTCCAAAATGTTTATTCATACTTAATCTTCCCAAAAATACATTGATAGCAATATAAGTGTCAAATATTTTGTAAAATATGTATTTTAATGAGATTTTAATGCAACGATTTATGACCTGTCAAATATGCATATTTCCATCCCGGAAGTCACTCAGAACGAGGCTACTACGTCAGTGGTTACTTTCATTCATATTGACATATGGGTACAGCGCAAATTTAGTTTCGATTATTATCCAACAAAACGCATGACAGTGATGAACAATGATTTTGTGTGATGCCGATGGATTCAACAATATAATAAAAAGAATATTGACATGATGTTTTCTGTTTTCAAATGACACGCTGACTTAGAAGGTGTAAAGATGTGACATTTTAACAAGCCCAAACCACACTTCTCTCCTCCCACTTTCATAAGGAATCCAGAGTTGGGGTCTCTGGGTGCCATGCCATATGAGTTCATCATAGGTCACAGGTGTGCGGTACAGGTGATTGATTTTCGCAATTTCAGGTCTCGTTTGAAGTTGTAAGCCTCAGGTGTCACGCCACATGGGGGATTGATAAGACATAGTTATTACGCAATATTACTTCATTAGTTCTTTGTGTATATCCTGGATGTTGGTTTGCCGAGGGCACAGGTGAGATTGGAATATATTATTGTTACAGTAATAACGGTACAACTGCCTGATGTTTAATGAACACCTGTACTACGACCATGCAATACCCTATGCACTACCAATTAAATACCCTAACCAGTGTTGATAAATAATAGACAACCTGTATATAGATCTTATTTTATTGCTTTTAAAATATGCAGATGTAAAAGGTTTATAACAGTTGCATTTTTTAATTGACTTCTTGAGATGGATAAGTAATATTTATGTATGCTTGCAAGTCTATAACTTCATAAGAAATTGTTAGGCAAAAGCATAATAGCCAGTCAAGGTCGTTAAACACCCCAGTAGTAGCATAAAAGCAAACAGGAAATGATACGAGAATGTGAATCATAAGTCTTTACATTCTTGTATTGAACATCGAATATAATTATTGACAACTATCTAGTTGGTAAAGATTCAGATCATCATGAAAACATTTCTTTTCACATGGAAACTTAATAATAAATGCAGAAAGTGTCGTTTGAACCATTTATTTGGTATAACCGTACGGCCTCCAACAATGAGAAAACCCCATACCGTATTTTCGGCTATAAAGGTCTCAACATGAAAATGTGAAACAATTTTAACGAGAAAACTAACGACCTTATTTATAACAAAATACTGATCTACATGTTCCTGATTTAAGACAGGCACATTCAAAATGTGTCGCGGTATATGTTTGTGAGCGCCTATTCATTTATTCAAATTACTCTTTTTGTTGCAATGTTTTGAAAAGAACATTATGTGTTATGAATATTTTCCTGGAATCATGCATTTTGCTGGTAGCAATAAACAAACTGATTGCTAAATGATATTTGGAAGAGAGGGGTGGAAATATATGTGAATTTGAATTTACTTTGTAATTCATTAAATTTGAAGTTAGATTTATAAGGGTCTGAATGGAATTCCATACTTTAGAAGTGTAGTGTAACTATATTAATTGTTTCAACATAAGATATTTTTTTCTTAAACATGTATGGTTTTAAAAGGTATATAACAGAACACGTGACTAAATCATACTACAGGGGCCTTCTTACCTTTCACCTGGTCAAGTATGCTATAGGTGTCGAAATTTAATTACTTAAACAACAGCCTCCAATAAATGTTTACATGAAAGGGGGGGGGAGTAATAAAATTGTTAATTGAATATCCTAATGTGGAAATAGTGTGATAAAGGATTTGTCACTACACAAATCATTGGTGTGATATAATGTATTATATGTCTCTGCCGTAACAGAGAGAAAAAAGAACAATTTGATCATCAAATTAGAAATTTATATTTTCAATCATGATTAAAAGTAGTTTGATTTAAATTAAAATAAATGCAGAAAGCGGTTTATTAAATTAATTCATCAGACAAACCCATAGGTATGGTAACAGTCCGATCGGTTTTTCAGACAAAACCGTCGTTGTTGGACTCTTCGCATGAAAAATTAATATCTTTTCTTGGTTATTTTCCACACAATGGCTCACATTGATGATATCAATTGTCGTTGTAGTTTGTCAGTAATCGGGAAAAGTGCTGTCAATACGTTCATAGTGTATCGACATCGTCCAGTTCGAGACATTTTCCCAGCTTGTAACCACTGACGTAAGCACGATCACGTGATCGTTTTCTAATTAAAAATCATTCATTATGACAAGCGCTGGATTCTTTGACCTAAAAAATGCCGATTGATCAGGTTTTGACCAGCAAAATTGCACAAAACATGTTTTAAGACTAATATTTATTAATTTAATTTAAAAAAAAAAAAAAAAATCGTGTCACGTCTCCTTTAAACATTGGAATTTGAATAGAATATTTCTATAGGTCCTCTCAGTATATACGGTGACTTATAGTTTGTTTTTTTTTTTTTATTTCTGTGTCGTTTGGTCTGTTGCGGAAATTTGTCTCATTTTGGCAATCATACCACTTGCATCTTCTAATTTGTATATTTATTTGGTCCTCTTAACGTAATTAGTACTTTGGGAACTACCATTCAACTGTAACTTGATTTTTATTTTTTTTTTTATTTTAAATATCTTATCAGGAAAAGGGAATAAATTTCGTAATGTGAGTTTTTGTCATAAAATTTATAAAGCAAAATCGCGACAAAAATAATGCTTGTGTGGTACAATAAAATTAGAATGATCCACCTCCCTTCAGAGATACATGTTCGTTATTTTATATATTATTGCCTTTTAAATGCTGATATTATGTTCATTTAATTATATATTCATCAAGATCACGGACTGGACCTCAAATAAAGCTTGATGTCGGCATGCAAAGTGTAAACGACCATACCAAAGTCCAAGTGTAAATCATAATGCACGCAGCCAAATGCACGTGCATAAGTGCTTACCCATTTTGGCTATGCTTGCACATAAAAAAATAGATGCAAAAGCCCATTATATGAACGTTCACATACGGCGCTGGTTATACTATCGTGCACACAATATTGAGAATGAAAATATGTTTTGATATTTAAAGAGGGACGAAAGATACCAGAGGGACAGTCAAACTCATAGATCGAAAACAAACTGACAACGCCATGGCCAAAAATAAAAAGACAAACAGACAAATAATAGTACAGATGACACAACATAGAAAACTAAAGACTAAGCAACACGAACCCCACCAAAACTGGGGTGATCTTATTAATGTTGAACTTATTAATGCATTCAGTTGCTGACCTTGGCAATGTCTCTTTTGGATTGAACCAGAAATACAACCATATTTTTACCCCGAGAATAACTGAAAAGACCCCACCCTATGATTGGTCGTCACCTTAGTGGGGCTAAAATCTGAATACCGAGGCCTGACTGCCATAAACAACAGACGACGAACATCATACAGTGGATACAACATTTGATATGTATGAAAGACGACGATCGACAAACACAAAATGATTGTACTGAATAATTTCAACTGACCACATAACCCTTTAAATTAATTTATTTACATAGTTACTTGAACTCGTCCAAGGAATATATTTCTAGACAAAACGAATTCAGTATGTTTACGGTACAAACCGGTAGAACACCAATAATGGATACAATTGTGGCTTATACTGTTTAATTCATTTTAGAGCAAAATTTGATTGATTGAGTGTTGGTTGCTTAACGTCCAGTGGCAAACATTTCATGCATAATCAGGATGAGAAGTCGTGTCAGAAATAGATTGTGAAGTAATAGGTATAACAATTTTTTAAAATTTTCTCATCATTTGATAAAAGGATATTTTCAAGCAATTTAAAATTGTACGAACCATATTATTTTCTGACAAAATTATATATTTTGCTCTTAATTAACGCAAACGATTCTGAAAATATTAAGAACATTGTAACGTAAGTCTCAGGAATTATTCGTTTAATAAGACTTTTGATCATTTAATCCCGCTGCATTTGTTTGCACCTGTCCTAAGTCAGGAACCTGTTGTTCAGTGGTTGTCGTTTTTGGTGGTTTTACACTAGTCAGTTAGGGGCTATTTATAGCTTGTTGTTTGGTGTTAGCCAAGGCTCCATGTTGAAGGCCGTACTTTGATAATGGTTATTTTTTACAAATTGTGACTTGGATGGAGAGTTGCTTCATTAGCACTCATACAACAACTTCGTATATCTATTTTGACCATAGAATATCAATTCTTTTTATTGTCGACATTTTATTCCTTTTGTCTTGATAACTCTATAATACTTAAACATTTTAAAAGCTGACCACATTCTAACTTTATAATAGTTGACGCATATCAAAGCCATGCACGCCAATAACTTTATCGGAAGAGAAATAAAACAAAAGCAAAATTATTTGTCCTTTTAATCTTTGTAAATAAGAACAAAACATATGATTATACATTTTTTGTATTATAGTCTTTACAATTGTTAATTACTTGAAATATAAAAAAAAGATTATGATTGTTTAATCAGTTGTTCTGTAAGTTGGCTCGTGTCAATCGGTTCACTGATTTTCGGCAATATCAAAGAAAAACCGGCACGTGCCTATATCAGAGAGCCTATATATTGTTCACATGGTTCTTTTCTATAGAATTTGGAATTTATGTATTAAATATCAATCTCTACCATAATATGAAAACAATGTACATGTAACAGCACCCTTCTAGTCCTATGTGGCATGATATATATAAATATATGTACATTGTCGGAAAATATAAAATTTAGTTGAAACAGGACGAAAAGCGAGGCTCGCCGAGCTTTTCTCCTGTTTCGTAGCGAGTACAAATAAATTTTATATTTTCAGACAATGTACATATATTGTTTTATCCTGAATTTTTTCCCAACACTTGAAAGTTAAAGTTATTAAAGTCATATGTAACTTCAAATTGAAAAAAAAAATGATGCATATGGTTTCTATATCTAAATGGCTAGTTTTAATTATAAAACTTATGTACATATACTCTATTTTCCAAAAAAATCTTTAATTTGTCCAAACTTTAACTTTTTAATTGCTTGCTTCCAGTAAACAATTCGCCAATTTGTTTTCCGTATGCAGTGAACTCAGCGTGACCTTTCTCATAAAAATCTGGTGATCGAAATAAGCATGGATCTGTCATTGGAATAAACTATTATCTTATTGTACATGTTATGCACGTGCTCAATATCCATGCTTCTTTATTGATTGTTTACTAAGGTGACAATCGGTAAAATACGGCTTCAAAATACGACAATTAATTTGCTGCCATATTTTCACAACATAACAGACCGAGAGAATTTTTTGTTGACGATTATATGATATAGATGCGTAAAAAATGATAAAATCGTGCACAGAAGACTATGTTAAACCTTTATGATATTTACATGCATTGGTCCAAGAATTGGATAAACATTATTGTTAACCAGTCACTCGTTTCATATGACTTTAATCTAAATCATTGTCTCTAATTTCTTAAAGAAATCTACATAGTTTAAACACGGACCGCGAAGAGGACCCTCACAATTAACTGATACTGAAGAAGAAATATCCGTATTACCGCTTGCTCAACATGGAAGCTGGGTAACAGGAGACTTTATTTGTACAAATGAAAATAAAATAAAACAAAAAGTATTTGTATTCCTGTTATTTGTACAATAATTGACTAATTCAGGATAAAAGTCCTTAGTGCACCAAGTAGTCCTTGGCCGTGTTTAGACGTACCGTATTTTACTTCGGAGGAAAGCCCACTTGTTAAAAGAGTCAAAGTTATAAAATAAAAATCAGGCTGATTTCAGTTTTTTCCTGAATAAAAAGGGTTGAAATTTTAAAAGATATAACTCAAAATCAAAATTGGAAGGAACACTTTAAAGGATTTGGAATAAGTTTAAGAACACGCCGGCGCTCTGGATGATGGACCACCTTTTCTACACGTCGAAAATAAGAATAGATGTGCATCAACATCTGTCATTGCAATATTGATTTAATAAGGCGAAACAATAGAAACAAATATTAGTTAGAAAAACACGTATATAATGCAGACAAAAACGTTCAAAATTGAGAATTGTCTCTTAATCATCACACCTCCTCATCAAAACCCGAATAAACATGCCAAGGTACATGTTTTTTTTTTTAACCTTAAGGTAAACAAATTGTATTCAAAGTAGAATGACTTATGTTTATTTTCTTTGTATATATTTTCGTATTTTATTAAAATTTCGTTCAATAAGAATTTTAGTTTTATTCTTAGTTTAAAAATTAAGATGAATAATTCTTACGTATTTTCATATCTTTAGATATATTACAATAGCCTTTAATTGCATTGTTCCATAGTAAAAAAAAAAAAAATCGGCAAAACACCATTTAATTTACTTTGAAGCTAACAGTTTATCTGATCACTCACTAAAATAGCGTTGAATGTTCTTTTATATTGGTATCATTGCGTTTTAATTCTAATTATTTATATAAATGTGTGTGTGTGTGTGTGTTTGTTTCTTTATTCTTGTCGTTAAGATTCATTTAAATAATTAACAAGTTTTGACCAATGATAGGTACAAATTTCATATAGTAAGATTTATTCCTTATTTAAACTCGTTCTTGTCCAGTAATAAATTCTTTGAAAGATTTTGAAAAGGAAATGAATAAATAAAATTTGGGTATGTATATAGAACCCAATTTTTACTGTAGAAGCCGTACTTACCAAAATTCGCTTTTCAAACAATCAAATATCATATAGTAAGTTGATTTATAGCTATTTTGTGCATTTTCCTTTGATCTTTTTTGTGATAATTTTTCATATCATGCTACTCGCTTGAGATGGAAAATTATCGCTAGAAACTAAGGAGGCACGTGGCGTTGCGAATGAAATTGACATGAAATTGTAACGTCGTCATATGTAAAATAGCGATAAACAGATTATCATTGGTCATCTCAACTCGATTGCTTTTCTCGCTTTCGCCGTACCGGCTCAAGCGAGAACATCAATCTCGTTGAGATGATTAACGATAATCTATAAATATCTCATTTAATCGTTCTTGTCCAGTAATACAAATGAATTTGACTCCGTTTTCTGTCATATTTCGGTTTTATCTCTAAAACATTTCATGCAGTAAGATTTGGTTTTACATTGAGCTCGTTCTTGTCCAGTATTAGATTCCTTAAGCAGTTTTAATTCAAAAGTAAATTTTGAAGAATGATTTGTTGCATGTAAGACAAGTGAAAAGAAAATGTCTAAATTTTATTCCTTAGTAATACGAATGTTTTAACAAATCCGCATTAAGTAAGATTTTGTTTCTCTTTAAAATCGTTCTTGTCCAGTAATACAAGCCTTGAACGAATTTCAATGTGAAGATTAATTCTGAAAAATGAATTTGTCTCCGTTTTCCTCTCCATTTTCTGAAAATTATCATATTTAGGTATCATTTCTAAACAATTTGTAAGTAGGATTGTAATAAGATTTGTTTTACCAGGGGCGGGTTCAGGTGAGGGCGTAATGGGCGTACCCCCTTTTCAGGAAAAAGAAAAAAACTATCGTAATCTGCTAATATTGTTACATTAGTGCATTTCACAATTATTTATGTTTTTTAGCACAAAAAAAGGTCCAAAAAATTTTTCGCCTCGCTCCACTCCCCGAAAGAGTTGATTCTCCGCCCCCTCTTTCAAATATCCTAGAAACGCCCTAGTTTACATTCTAAACTAAATTCTGAAAAATGATTTTTTGTTGTAAAACAACTGAATTTTTTTTTTATTTTGTTTCTCAGTTCTTCGCATGTTGTTTTCGTTTTCTTGTCTGTTGATTGACACGAAATCCGTTCAAACAACGACCAAGTCTTCGTGCACAGATTTTGAAGTGCCAAAACCCCAGAAACTTGCTCGTTAGCCAAATCAAAGGATAAGACCAAGGACAGCAAGTACGCAGCCAAGATATAAGACTTAGCAAATCATAAAATAAATACTTATCCGTCTTATTAAGGTTAAATTATAAATATTTTCATTGTAAATATTGTACATAATTGTCTTCTATATACCTATGTATATGGTTTATTGAGAATAAAAATATAAAATTCAATAAAATTTTATATTCAGTAAACAATGTTTTTGCTTATTAAGTTGATTTTGGAGATAGAGAGAAAAATCACAAAGAAAAACAAAATTGAACTTGTTACAGAAAAAAGGCAACTATAAAACAATATGATTTTGTATTTTCTTTTATATTCATGAACAGCAGAACGCAGAACAACAAAATTGCTTGACAAATAAACTGAAAAGTACATTGAATAGGTTATTTTATTTTTCTCCATAAACGTAAAATTCACTATGCATAATTTAAATTTAATTACATTAAACAATCCCGGAAAACTTTTTAACATCGTGTTATTCATTTTATACGTAACACTGTTGATCGGATAATTCACGGCTCAGTAGTTGTGTAATCAGTGACACGTGCCCTCATTATTTTATAAGAATTAACATATCATAGCTGTCAGTAACTGCGAGTACTCTCAGATCTGTACTTAGTGTCTTTTGTTGTTTGGATGTTCAAGTACCCGGCCACGTCCACTTGTATTTGTAGTATTTGTATTTTATCCATCTGATGAGTTAAGCCTCTTTCAACTGATTTTTATAGTTCGTTCTTATGTTGTACTGTTACACCACTGTCCCAGGTTAGGGAGGTTGGGATCCCGCTAACATGTTTAACCCCGCCACATTCTGTATGTATATGCCTGTCCCAAGTCAGGAACCTGTAATTCAGTGGTTGTCGTTTGTTTAAGTGTTACATATTTGTTATTCGTTCATTTTTGTACATAAATTAGGCTGTTTGAATTATTTTACATGGTCATTTCTGGGCCTTTTATAGCTGACTGTGCGGTATGGGCTTTGCTCATTGTTGAAGGCCGTACGGTGATTCATAGTTGTTAATTTCTGTGTCATTTGGTCTCTTGTGGAGAGTTGTGGCAATCATACCACATCTTCTTTTTATATCTATTTAAGTTCGATTTTAAATTCTGTCAAAATTTACCCTTAATTAAGCAGTGTGTAACAAATATAATCATTCGTCCTGTGTGCAAATGTGATCGACTATATAGGGTCCTGGGTGCACTCAGGAGGTAATGAGCAGTGTTTAGACGTACCCGACAAGTATATCATCAATGATAAACTTATCAATAAGGTTATAATCCATTGCTTTATATTTGCCAAACTACTGTTATTTTCATTCTTCTTATTAATCTCGGGCCAAAGCCTCATGCATAATAGTAGTACAAGCTAAGGCAATTTTGAATAAAGCAGGATTAAATTTTCACATTTTGTTTTAATTTTCAATATAAATGCTTACATCCACATCAGTTGAACTCTGGTGGAAAGTTGCTTTATTGGTAATAATATACCACATCTCCTTATAAAAAATTATTTTATATATAACTTCTTTTAAACTCATGTCGTCCTGAAACGCATGAAATATTTCTCACTGAACGTTTGAAATCAGCAAACAACAATCAATCAATTTCCGTTTGAATTGCTTTACATTTTTCATGTCGGGCCATTTATTGCTGACTATACAGTATGTTTTTTCAATGTTGAAGGCTGTACAGTTGGCTATAATTGCTTACATCCACTTCATTTGAACCCTGGTGGATAGTTGCTTTATTGGCAATCATGTTCCAAATTTCCTTATTTTTATATTATATAACTGACTTTTAAGCTCTGGTCGTACTGATCTTGCATGAAATATTTGTCACTAGGCATTTGATTTTAAATAATCAATAATCCATTAATTTAAACTCATGTTAAATAAGTGGAAAACCATTTGATATTTGATATTTATCTTATTTTCTTCTGTTTTGGGGGTGGAGGGGAGGAGTTTTTAAATATGAATATGGTGACCTGGTAAGAGCTGAAAAGCATGCTGCTTCCATACCATAAAACGTTTATCACACAGCTCACATTCTTTTATATCTGCATTCATTTATTTGTTATTTCGATTTAAATAAAAGATGCCATGTTTATTATGTGGGGCCACAGTGCCTATACCTTTCTTGGATTGATACAAATATATGTCCCAGACAAAAACTCTTGTGAGTGATTTTGATAGACGTAAACCTGTTTCAAAGAAAGAATTGACCGTCGTCACAGATTTTGATTGTTTTGTTTAATTTATTCACAATTTGATAATGACGTAATCACACATGAAATTATTACAGTATTAACGTGTGGTTTTAATTTTTTATGAACTTTGGACGATTCAGAGCTTGCTAAATTCTACCATGTTTATATACCCCGGTCTTTTTTGAATACTACTTGCTGCTCTTATTATCACATGACTTTTGCATGTTTTGATTGGGTTTTTGTCGTTCGGTTGCTGTCATACTGACGTGTAACCCACAGAAATGCCGAACTAGCTTAAATACCGATATATTATTCATCTTGTTAAACAGCAAACAAACAATTTTACCCTATTTGGAAACTTTTAAATTGTCACATAGTTTTGATGCTGTTGTTCGTCTGTTGTCTTTTTCTTTTTATAGCCATCGCATTGGAAGTTTATTTTCGACTTGCATGTACAATGATGTATGAGTTTGAATGTCCCTTTGGTATCCTTTGCCTTTCTTCTCTTATAAATATGTAAAATCAAATTTGAAAGGGACAGTTTGACACTTGTCTGAATCTGTAAGGGTATTTATGTAAATTGTGATTATTGAACCAGAGATTGTACATTGACCGTATGTTGTTACATGTAACATCTATCTCATTTGGTCTCTAGTTGATAGCTATCTCACTGGCAATCATACCACATCTCTTAAATTTGATATTATACAAGACTACAATATCATGAATGTAATTAAATGCATAATTAAATGTACATGTAATTGACAGTTTATTGTTAACTGATTTTTTTAATAGCAAATTCAGCTCAATGGTCATATAAATAAAATGATACTTTGAAGTATTGTTTATGCTTGACAAGAATAAAATGCCAGTTTTGTTAAAACAGTTCATTTGTAGTCACATTTAGACTTTATGTACAGTAATCAGTCAATTGGTAGTTAACAATTGCAACATATCCTGAAAATTAAAGTTAACTATAACATACATGTAAATGTTCACTGAATCTATGAAATCTTGTTATTCCAAATTGCTTTTCAAACAAATATTTAATTTTTCCAATGCACTCATCAAATTCAGATATATGTATGATGCACTACAAATATATGCACTAAGACTTCCTATTCCAATAATTTCAAATTGCTATTTCAAGTGAGTAATTATCCAAGGTATTAACAGCCTTCTAGAGTTGAATGATCTTTCTTAAAAATATGAATTTGCTATTTATTCAATGCATCATTTCCTTCTTGTCCAGTTTAATCCCAATATCACTTCATGGTACTGTACAATGGTGTTTGAGCTATTCATTTTTCATATCTCCTCTTTCATATCTTGCAACTATCAGCGATTGACATTTATATTTCCTACAAATCATAAGTGCACATTTAATATTTGTAGACTACTTCCTTTTCAAGCTTGGAATCATCTACAATAAAAATAAATATATATGTATATATTGAGAATGAACTTGTTTCTTTAATTGCTATGTATTGTGTAACAAATATTGCAACGTATTACTACAATAGCTACATGTATCATTTCCTTTTAAAATTTAGCAGTAAACCCTGGATTTTATTTGACATTTTAGTTTTAATTTCTCTCCTCATTACTGGGTTTGAGTTTGGGGTAATTGCCTCAAAATTGTAGGAATTAGGGAACAAAAAGGGCAAAACAAGCATTTTCTAGTTTCAGGACAATAACTTGTGTGTAAGTGTATGGATCTTTATGAAATTGTACTACAAGGTTCCATATCACAAAGGAAAAGCTGGGTTTGAGGTTGGGGTAATTGCACTAAATGTTTAGGAATTTGGGACCAAAAGGGCCAAAAACAAGCATTTTACAGTTTCAGACAATAACTTGTGTTCAAGTGTATTGATCTCTCTGAAATTGTACTGTAAGGTACCATACCACAAAGGGAAGGTTGGGATTGAGTTTGGGGTGATGAATCATAAGGGGTTCAAAAATTGGGGGATTTTTTCCTTTTTCCTTTTTTTTTCTTTAAAATTTTCCATTTTAAGTTGGTTATTTTGATTTATATATAAAGCAAATAATAATGATATGGTTTGATTTCATCAAAATTGAAATATTGGGGTTCTTTGATATGCTGAATCTAACCGTGTATTTAGATTCTTAATTTTGGTCCTGTTTTCAAATTGGTCTACATTAAGGTCCAAAGGGTCCAAAATTAAACTTAGTTTGATTTTAACAAAATTGAATTCTTGGGGTTCTTTGATATGCTGAATCTAAACATGTGTTAAGATTTTGATTATGGGCCCAGTTTTCAAGTTGGTCCAATTGGGGTCCAAAACTAAACTTTGTTTGATTTCAACAAAAATTGAATATATGGGGTTCTTTGATATGCTGAATCTAACCATGTATTTAGATTTCGGATATTGGACCATAATAGGTAAATTGAAAATTTTAAGTTATTAGACCACATTCATTCTGTGTCAGAAACCTATGCTGTGTCAAATATTTAATCACAATCCAAATTCAGAGCTGTATCAAGCTTGAATATTGTGTCTATATTGCCCCAACTGTTCAGGGTTCGACCTCTGCGGTCGTATCAAGCTGCGCCAGCCCAGCATTTTATTCAAAATGTTTTGTATATCCAGTAAAATTACATGTGTGATACCTACATGTATGAATGACCCTTTGAAATTTGCCCTCAAGACAATTTACTGTTTTGTTGACATCTGTATATTACCTATAGCATTATAGTTTGTACATGTATATTCTAAATGTTCTAAATTCTGGTTATTACAAATACATCCTGATTATTAGCTATTCTATTTCACATTTTACTAATAGTACAAATTTGATGTATGGTCATGAATTTATTTATTTAAGTAAATATATGATATATCTTGTATATATATACATGTATTATAAATAAAAATATTTTGAGGAACAAATTAATTTTAAAATTAATATTGTAAGGCCTAATAAAATGATATGTGTGTTTCCTATTACATCTTTGAAAAAAAATAGGGAAGGTAGGAAGGATTTTTTTTTATTTTACAATTTTATTTTACATTGAGTCTATGGAGAGATTAATTCTGACTTTAACAGTGCTTATTGAAAATGACAAAGAAAAATGTAAGGTAGACTTTGTCTAACTTTAAGCTTTAAACATAGGGTTAGTAGGAAATACACATACTTTTTATTTGACCTCACAGACATAGTACTTTATGTTGTAAAAAGTTAACTTATTTTCTAGATACATGTAATTAGATAATTATGAATTTTATGACATTTAAGTTTATATCAAAGTTTATATAATCATGATAATGCAGAGCTCCAGATAAGCTGCGTATTTGCGTGATCACGCAATAAAATTATTAAAACCCAATACAATTGCCCGTTGCAGCGTTCAAAACCCAATTCATTCGAAGGAAAACCCAATTATATGCCAAAACCATGAGTTCTGAACGCTTTTATTCGCTTTATCGTTTGCGTTATTTACCCTTACCTATTACATAGTCGTCGTGTAAATCTATTTTATAATATTTATAATTGGAACTGTCCTTTCGTTCTAAAAATAGAGCATTGCATCAAGTAGTTGAAATGGGTCCCTGTTGGAATTTTCCGTTGCTCAAAAGGTACACGTGTTGATGAAAACATTTCGATCTTCTCTGCGTTTATCCAATTAGCGTTTGTAATGTTGTCATAATTTATTCGAATTGCTCGGGATTTATCATAACACACAATGTTAAAACGAAAGTAATGTCCGGTAAAATATTGAATAGAAGCATCTTTTCAGCTTCTTTTGATAGCTGAGAGATAATTATAATGATAACAAGACGTAGCTAGTGATTTTGGAATCGTCCATCGAACGCACGGGCGTGGTTGCGTGCCTTAACGAGAAAATTGTTAGAACGACAAACACGGGGTTTCGTCAAGAACTATATCCTATATCAGTTATAACAAAGAAAGGCCAAATCAATTATGGCATGATATGAAGTTGGAAAGCATCGGAAACCAAAAGTTATAATAAGGGACAACTTAACCTAGATTTTATGTTAATTAAATTAAACAAAACATTCAAGTATAATTTTAGTTTATATATTATTTTTCATTTTAGTTGATGAGTGAACACGCATGCCTTAATTATATTCGTTTTACGTCAACGTAGCTTGAAACTTTCTTTGTTTTTGGTCTACTTGTTCTGTATGCCTAAGACAGTTGTCTTCTTGGCAAGTGCAGTGTAACATTGTCATTTATTTATTTGATGTTGCAGTATTATTTGTAAATTTAAATTGAATGTGGTCTCTGTCATTAAACCACCCTATAAACCTGGTCAAGGTTTTGGGGTATATCTTAAATCTGGGAACTTCTTATTTTTTTTTAAAAGTAGGTCTGGCAAATAGGTGATAGGACTGGCAAAACTATCTTACATCACCTAATGTTCACATATATTACATAAAAATCAAAACACTTAGCCACACCTACCCCAACTAAACTGTAGGGTGATGATCATATTTAATCTAGAAAGGTAATTAGTTACTGTCCAACTAGCGACACCAGCTGCAGTTTATATAAGTTGTGAGAAAATGCAAAACTGGCAGAACTTTAACCGGACACAAATTAAACGTACAATTGCTCGTCAGTGTATAAACCAAATAAAACAGCTATCACATATACAAAGAAACATATTAAAGATGGATTAACATCTCGGTTTGATATAATGTGCTTATAACATGCCTAAATATTCAATATTGTGTTGATGAAAAACCCAATACATTAAGGAGCTTGGTGGTGAAAAACCCAATTTGATATTTGATTGAGGGTGAAATGGAATTGATAATGCAATTAAAAACTTTATCACTCAATTACATAAAAATGGTGGGTAAAACCCCAATTTGTGAATTCTTATCTGGAGCTCTGAATAATGGTTCAAGAAAATAAAAATATAACTTAAAAATGTTTTCAGCCATGAAACATATAAATATTGTAAATAAAAGACACCTTTATCTCAAAACTTTATGATCACTTTTCCTGTACCCTTTTGTTTATGGGTTTTTGGTCCCGAATTCTCCAACTGGTAATAAACATTGATATAATAGATAAGGAGATGTTGTATGATCATTGTAAATGAAAACTATCCACCCAAGACTAAAGGACGAGGATGTTTAAAACTATAAGGCACTGAACAATAATCAACAATGACCATAACTCATACAGTTTTGGTCGTGAGAATAAAATGCCCAGCATGACAAATGCTGAAATTGTCATAAGAGAAAACTAATGCCATTAGCATGATTAGCATGATTAGTTATGTTCTAATTTATTTGAAAATCAGGAGATGTGGCATGATTGCCAATGAGACAACTATACACCAGAGTTCAAATGACAAAAATATAGGCAATAATAGGTCACCATCTGGCCTTCAACAATGAAAACTCCCATAATGTATAGTTAGTTATAAAATGTCCAACATGAAAAATTTGAAACAGTTCAAAATGTTAAATGAGAAAACAAAAGGCCTTATCTTTAATTTCATTCAGGAAAACACATGACAGCCAAGAACCAACTCACACCACTGAATTACAGTGGTTGTCTTTAAGAAAAATAAAATCCGAAAAATCCGAACATGTTGAACTGTGGTTGTTATCATATCTTAAAATTACAATTTTCTTCAAATGTTATGATCAAAGGTAACCATAGTTACACTTAATACCACCTTCACCTAGTGACAGGGCATACACATAAATTCCACTGTCTTTCATATTTTCTTAATTTCTTAGCCTGTATATCCATTTTGGGGTAAACAATATCATTTAGGAATAATGTTTATTCTTCGCATAGTCTCATATATACTCAAATATAAAGTGTATGATAATGAGTAATATGCCAAAAGACGTCAAAACATATGTACCTTGATGCATATTTTCCACACTCTTACTAACATGACTAAAGTTTTCCTCGTCCAAATTTTATGAAATTCATACACAATACTAAGAACAACAACACTGTTACACACACAGAGATCAAAGTTAGGCAGCGAGTCATTCATCGTTCTGGAGATGCTCCTTTTAACTTTGATAATTGCAAAGCTCCAGCTTTGAGATTATTTTATAATTAATCATAATTTATCTCAGGTTCACGATTAAAAAGTAAAGAGATGTGGTATGACTTCGAATGAGACTATCTAATCATTTATTAGCTAGTCAGCAGATTGATGTGAAGTAAAATTAAAATTCATGTATTTCAAAACATATTAACCCTCTTGCTGCCGGAGGACACATGTGTCCTAACCTACTGTGCCGGAGGGACACATATGTCCATGTTTTAATTTATGCAAGCTTCTCATCATTGCTGTACCTCTTTCAAATAAAAGACAAAAGATTAAACAGTGTAATATTTTTCACAATGGCTCCCAAATGTAACGGTCATTAGGGCATGACGTCATATATCCAATGACGTCATTGTTGACCATGGGACGTCACAAACGTCGAGCGGTCGTATTTTCTGGCACACGAAATGCAACCTTGAAAACAACTGGCAGCAAGAGGGTTAAGGGTATGTGTGAGGCTAAATTTTCAATAAACTTTAACTGTACAGCCTTTTCTTCTGTGTATCATAGTTGGTTGTTTTTCCAAGCAAATTAAAAATCAACAAGTATTGAAAACACATTATTTTATACAGATTCACCAGCAAAAAGATAAACAAGTTCCTGAAAAGCATTATATATATGTATTTTGATTGATTGGTGTTTATCGCCACTTTCAGCACTATCATGACTATAATTGTGCTATTTCCTAGAGGTCTGTGTATATTGGTGGAGGAAGTTGGAGTGACATTACACCCATTTAAGCAGGTTTAGACATGCACCTTTCAAAGAGAAATTGTTAAGAAATATCATGAAATATGACAAAATAATGATTGACAAATGGTAAATTTTATATTTTTCCTACCACACTTCATTTTTGAAATTCAAATGGGAAATTTTCAAACCGAAAGAGACAATCTGCCACTTTTATATAACTAAGTGCCATTTTTAGCTCAAAATAGTCAACTTTAAAGTTCGTGTGCACTTTCTAGTAAATTTCATGTGTCAACGCTTATGTTAATATGTCACAGTAGGAACCAAAAGTGCAGTAATATAACTCCTCCTAAAAACAACTTGATACTGGTGTATAAAGATTTAACTTTGACTTCTGATTGTACAAATAAAATGATGTCAAACCATTTCATGCAAATGCTTTCCTTTTCCACAAAACAATGTTAAATTATATCCATCCGATTTAATACTATGACACCTATAGACATGATAGATATATTAGTATGGGTCCAACAGGAAGCTCCATGTTCTGCTTGTCAATATTGTTACCCCGCTGACCTGCCCAGTGGCAGATCCAGGGGGAGGGTTCCCAGGGGTTGGAACCCCCCTTTTTTGACGATAAATATTATACTTTTGAATTGGGGCATTCCCCCTTTTAATCCTGGGTTTGACCCCTCTTTGATGTGACTGGATCCGCCCTTGCTGTCCATTACTATTTTTATGCTAAGGCTAAATTTAACACCATGATCAGCTGCTAGTTTGAGATTATTTTGTTTTTAAATGTAAATGTCGAAGAACGGGAATTTCAATGAACAGCAACCCCTCCCCTTTTTTTATGATAGTGGTCGATCATATCAACAGTTAATGATCATTCAAGGTTCACAAATCAAACGAAAATTCTTGTAAAGGGAGGAATGTATATAAATATCAATCAAAACTGTCAAAATGTCTTTAAAATATATACTTACGTTACTTCAATCGGACACTGTGACTTTCAATCGGACACAGCAGACAAATGGCGCGAAATTATAGGGTAAATAATTTCGAAAGCTTTCGGGGTTTTCACCATTCTAATCTTTATACGTACAGCTGTATACCCCGCTGGATAGTACTATAGTAAACTCATTTTACAGTCATCAATATTTTATATTTGCGTAACCATTAAAGAATAATTATCAGAATTTTATTTGGTTATTGCAAGGACGTATATAAGTTAGTTATACGTCCTTGGTTAGTGCAAGGATTTAATATAGTATTACTATATACAAATCCTTAGTTATTCCATACAAATATTTAAACAGTTATTATTTGTGTTATCTTTTATATATTTATGGAAGAGAAACAAATGTTAACAAAGAAAACAAAGACGTGTATCTACAGTCCAGTTGCCGATTATGTCTCGTTATTAATTAATGTTATTCATTATTTTTTCGCGTTTTTTTTTATAATTTCGATTCCTCTGCTATTCAAAGGAAACAATCCTCATGTAATTTTAAAACACTGAAAAGTACTGGACAAAATTCTATCGATGAACTGACATGTACTCAAATGTACTTTACAGTACTGGATTTACTGCTAGGCGTTTTTCTTAATTACCTGAACCAGTACTGACTGGCACTAAATCGATCGCAATAGTTGGTGTACTGAACACGTACTGAACAACTGAAAAGATCTTGACGTTTTTCCTTGCGGTAATTTCAGGCATTTAAGAGTTGTTCAGTTTAAAATGACCGTTTCAGTAATAAAACAGTTACTAGTGTCTGTATGTGCCAATTAAAATGTGGGAGTAAATTTATGCATATGATCTAGGTGACCTGCATACATTATTATAATTTGACATTTCAGTCAGTATAATGTATCCAAACGCAGCGTGTGTAACTTTTTGCATAAATTTGATCTAATAACTACAAGTACTGTGCGATTCAACGCCGAATCCAAAGATCTTATTCCAAGTGAATGTATGTCGCTAAAATGGTGGGTTGACGGAAATAAATTATGGCTGTCAGATGCAATTTCAAACTATTTCGGGAATAGAAAATCATAATATTGCAAATCAAAGGAGAAAGGTTTCGTACATATGCAATCATTTGTTTACCGACAAACGACTTTAAATTATACAAACTAACAAGAAACTATGCATAATTAACCTCTTAGCTAGAAAACTTGAAAAGTAACAGACAGCATAAACGGTTAGATGGCATCATTTCTTTTGAAGCAGTTTACATAAGATGAAGTATTATGACAAATTATTTCTTGAAAAAAATGATAATGGAAAGGAAGCATACACCAACAACACGAACATTTGTTCTACTGCATCAGGACATCACAATAGGTGAACTCTGGTAATAGGTAACAATTATAATGGGTATACAAGTTTATCCTAGGGTGCCCTTTGATAAATGGTCTGGTGCTTGATGTTAAGTTGTGACATTTTTAGATCATGTTTTCTAACATATTTCTTTGTGAGGATTATCTGTGAAGCATTAATAGAATCGTAGACATTTTTTTCTTATGCTAGCCTTTTAAAACAAGCTCACATACATACTCATATTTTCAAATTATATATATATTATACTGCATATTTTCTTTTGTAACAAACATACTAAAATATTATTATAATGAAATTAACCAGACAACATTCTTAAATTAAGTGAACATTTAAAGTAAACAATTAATTATAATAAGTGTGAATGATATTCTGATACATGCTTTTGATCCTTGAGTTGTAGAAAAACCCACAGTGATTGAAGTGGCGTACGTCACAAAAATGGTTAAAGAAATTTGCTGTGAACGAAAATAAATGTACAGAAAAATAAATCAAATAATGCCTTTCATGTACAAGAAATTCATTTGAAATGATAATATAGTTTTCACGTTATCCTGTTAATCTGTGTGGATTCATAACTAACATGCGAGTTAAATACGGAAACAGAATGGAAGTTATTTTCTTTTACAATAAATTTATCTATAAAAATGTTCTTTGCGCAAGTCTATCGAAATAAATTGAAAACAATAACCGTTGGGTATAATTATAATATAATTTGCAGGACTAATTCTTTGTTCAATAAATATTTCCACAATACGTTAAGGTGATTCGTGATTTCCTGAAACGTAAATATATCCAGTTATGTTCTTGTTGTTTTGTCGTAATAATCATCAGTTATCTGGCTGAATACGTGGTCATATGTCCCTTCCTTCCTTTCTTGACTGGTGTGTTGCTCAGGGAATCATACACGATATCGATAGCACGGCTGTATACGGTTGTGTCTTTAACATGTCTCCTTTCATTGGCCTTATCGTATACCCTTCCTCAGACAGAGCATACGGTGATTGTGTTACCTTAGATGGATGACTGTAACCTTGTCCATCTTCAGTTCCTTGCGTGTTAGTGCTGTTCCCAGCCTGGGTATACAATATCCTGTTATTTGTTGGACACTGAAGAAGCGCTATATCTTGCCGACCTAAATAGTTATCATCTGTATATCTACTCATAAAGTTTGAGAATTTTTTATCCGATTTTTTGCGAATATATCTGTAAAAACAGAACATTTGTCAGTAATATGTGCTGAAACGGTGTTTCATTGGTTTGATACATTGCATGATAAAGTTTAAGTTAGAAGGTGATTAGGATTTTTTAAGAGGTGAACAGTGAGTTATTTACACTAAAAGATTGTGGAGATTAGAGTCTAGTCTAAATATTAGACGATTTGGAAAAAAAACAATATAACGCAAATGCATAAAAGTAACTTGATATAATACACTCATCATAGACTTTTTTTTTCAAAATTGATGACATGGTTCACTACATGTAGTTGGACAGAAACTGCTTCCTGAAGCAACTATACTCAAATTGAATTTGTGAGGTTTATGTTTTTAATCTTTGCTATGTTTTGCGACAATAAAGAAAAAACACAAAAAGCATGACATGTCTCGCGTAAAATATATCGGATGGTACCACACCATACCCCCAAAAAAAAAAAAAAAAATAAGAGCCTATGATCAGATTGTGATCAAATCTGTAAACGAAAACATAAAATTAAACATTTCTGTTCATTGAGAAGTATACATTTAGCTCTTGTACAGAAGTACTAGAAAGTTAACTCTATTCCGCTCTGCAAATTTTATGTATTTTTTTCTTTTCGTGTTTGAGCTTTTGGGTCCGTCCTTCTTTCACCTACTATTCTGTAATGTTCAAACGTTATTATATTACTATTGCTAACTATATAGTGGTGTTAGTTTAACCTCTTTGCACATATAATGGATAAGATTGTCTGATATTTGTGGAAGATCGAGATTGACTTCTATATATTAATCTACCGGATCTTATTAGTCATGTTATGTTGTGTTTTGTTTATGTTGCTTCATATTTCTGTCATAGTGTGTTGCCCCTAGCAATCACATTAAAATCAGTGACCGTTAAACATCAAATTAAATAGGTACAAAACGTTTCGGTACTTTTACTTTATACTATCATTGATATTGTCTTCTGAACTGCGATGTATTTTCGTTTTAGTGCGAACAGTCGTTGTACTAATTAACGTGGTAACATTATGAAACAGTTAAATACTTAGCAATAAAGTTAAGCCTCATTGTTCTTTTCATGTTTAAGATTAACAATTGTTAGTTGATAAATAAAGGCAAAAGTAGCTTACCGAGGTTTTAATCTTATAAACGGACAAAGACAGATCAACGTAACAAACTAAAGCTGAGAAAATCAAATATACTCTAAACAGCATCGAGACTGGGTGCTTCTGATATGATTTGATGATAATGAAATTGAGCCATTGAATGTGTGGTGTTCGAAAGCGTATGTAGCTTTTGTAAGGCGGTCATGAGTAAACTTGATAGTTTTACATGCATGCAACAGGAAACATTCAACAGATGCAAACCACCTTCGATTTTACTTGACATTTGTGAGTACGGCAACATCTTGATATGTTTTATTGGAACACGAAGTACTTATGTTTGCTGCATTGCCGACATATTACTTATTTAGGAAATAAACTGACATGTTTCTTTAAATACCATTTTCTAAAAACTGTTGTTGTTTAATGAGAGTTAATTTAAGATCTAACCACCAATCCGGATGTAGTATCGATGCGTGACAGGATGAATATTGGGTTGCTAATAAAACTTAGAAAGCGCTCGGAAAATTATCTACAATTTCGTTCAAACTTAATAATTAGTTTATTTTCTAGTCCTTTCTATAAAATAATATATATTCAGTATCACTTGATTTTTTCCCTAAATATTTCTTGTCGGCAAAAGAGCAAACCTACGTACTTCATCTTCAAATAAAAATATATAAGACTATTGCCGTACTTACTAATGTCAAGAAAAATCAAACTTGATTATTGAACGACACCATAGTGATCCAGCTATTATACGCTATATAGAAAATGGGTAAATGATATACTAACACATCATAAAACGCCAACGTGTTACGTTACCGCTACATTATGTCTGAGCTTATTAAACGCTATACAAAACATTTTAACCTAAACATTGACATCAAACATGCTATACGGAATGATTTATGAAAAATCTTCTTTTCAAATTATGACATGTATTATTCATACCTTCGCCGGATGAACACAATTACTACGATGGTGCAGACCACTACAATGGTAGCAACAGGTATTCCTACAGCAATTCCTGTAAAAATATTTTAACCATTGGTATAGGTTTGAATTTGATTTCTATAGTAAAAGGTATAGATCATCGTACGGCCTTCAACAATGAGCAAAGCTCATACCGTATAGTCAGCTATAAAAGGCCCCGAAATGACAAATGTAAATCTATTAAAACGAGAAAACTAACGGCCTGATTTATGTACAAAATAATGAACGAAAAACAAATATGATATACAGCAACAAACGACAACCATTGAATTGCAGGCTCCTGACTTGGGACAGGCACATATAGAATGTGGCGGGGTTAAACATTTTAGCGGGCGCACAACCCTCCCCTAACCTGGGACAGTGGTGTAACAGTACAACATGTGAAAAAACTATAAAAATCAGTTGAAAAGGGCTTAACTCATCAGATAGATACAAAGCAAACACAAGTAACACAAAACAGAGGGGACGTGGCAGGGTACTTATACATCCCCACAACAAAAAGATACTAAGTACTGATCTGAGAGTACTCGCAGTTACTGAGAGCTAGTTCAAAGCAAATAACAACTAATAAAAAAAGTCATGCATCTAAGACTAAAAACATATAAAACATATTTATCTTTTTTGTTAAATTACAAGAATCGTATCACTTTACTAGACGCATCTTGTTTAAATAGTTTGTTATCTTATTTCAACATAAGTTCTATAACAGTATTATCGTCATTTATTATTTACGCGATTATAAAATTTTTAATGCACAATGCAAACATTCTGTTTAGACGACAAATCTATTTACTTGTTAAAGATCACATGTGGAACTTATCGTACATACTACTTCTTTTCCGTATTTCTGTTTTATCGAAAAGGAATTAAGCATAACAGTTCGATGAAGATCATCATTAAATAAGAATAATAATTATAATTGTAATAGTAATCAAACAGACAAAACAGAAGATAACCTATAAACTATGCTATGGAATAGTATATTAGAAATCTAGTGATTTCTATAAATTGTGTTTTATTTTCTTTATATGGTTTTGACGTTGATATTCATCAGCTTTTAGCATCTTAAACTGAAAGATCGAGATATGTTTTACGTTTGAGTAAAAAAAAAAACATTTATCACAAAATCAATGTAATGAAGGTATACTTTCAATAAGATTCCTGAAAACCAAACTATACCTTGAACTTTTATCCGAATCGTAACTATTACAAAGATTATATGCTAAAAACTAAACCCAAGGTATAACAAAGTCTCGAATTTATCTCAAACAGTATCTATGTCTTAGGCAACACTATGTGATTTTACGTTTTACATACCTAAGGTTGAGGATTCAGAGGAAACTTTATTAGAAGAGGGATTTGTGACACATTCCTCTGATTTGACTGTACCTAGCGAACAGAAAGAAACATACCTAATAAATTCTGCATGCAAATGGTGTTCTCATAAGTAAGAAACGAAACTAAAATAACAAATAATAATACAACTATTGATTGATCTGTGGCTGCTACACATCTAACATCAAATATTACATACATATTAGGGACGATTACATTTAAATATGATATAAACACACAATGTTTTATGATAAGCATACATGCTGAGATGTTTTTCTTAACGTGGTAGCTCACAACACACACACAATAAAGATATTCTGAAAGGTTCGGAAAGCCAACTGTAGCATTCGACCTGTTTGCAAACACTAAACGGTCATTATTTGCTATGCATTTCCAAATATTGATGGATCTTTTGCGTTTTACATAGGATTGAACTTTTGCAACAATCTCGATCATATGTCTGTATGTAGATATTTCACTTAGGTATATTTTTTGTACGTACAATAAGTTAATGAGGTTTGAATGCCACTAATATTAGCAATAGTTTCCACCAAAAGTCTGTGCAGAAAAAAACCAATAATTTCAAAGATACAACCACATCTGTCATTTCACATACCTACACTTATCCTATTCCTTCGAAGCTCATCAATCACAAGACGGTTACTCTCGTTAATGTAAACTTCAAACATCCCGATTACTTCTGTGCATCGTCTACTTACAGATATGGTCCGCTGTTTATGTTATAACTGGAGACCTTGGCTTCGTTAACATATAACAATTTAATGAGTGTTTAGCCAAAGGGCCTATTTATCTAATTATTCAGCCCATCAACTGGAAGAAGAAGTTCAGGTTACTAATGGATGCAGCTGACGACTATACCAGAAAATGGATAAAACGCGAGCCAAATGAACCAAATATGGACCAGAGCTTTTAGTCATGCTTTCGAAAGCGCGTCCAATATCTACGATGTACATTGAATACGGTTTTCTGACCCTCTGAAGAAGTCCGAGGTTTTGGACGACAAATATGTATTTTTGACGAAGACTTAAACAATAATGTTTCTATATATAACCATGACTATATTGAATATCTCATTAAAGAACTAGTAGTTCATAACAAAACTGCGATCTTACAAAATCCTTTACACATTACTTTAGAATAAATTTATACTACACATTTTAACAGTCATGGGTATTTCTAATAAGAAAAT
The DNA here is from genome assembly GCA_017311375.1 of Mytilus coruscus. Taxonomy (NCBI): domain Eukaryota; kingdom Metazoa; phylum Mollusca; class Bivalvia; order Mytilida; family Mytilidae; genus Mytilus; species Mytilus coruscus. Next base: position 1,481 of record JAASAO010000932.1, on the reverse strand, counting down.
GTGCAAAAACACAACATGACATTTGCCTACTAGTGTTTTAGACCGTTTTAAGAGTACCCCAAAATTGGTCAAATTGAATATACCTTAAACATAAAATGCAACGGTTAATTACAAAATGATTTTGGCAGATGATGCATAGACCCCTATCATGTCAATGGTGGAAATATAAGAAAAATAAAACGAGAGAAAGGATTTTGGGTTACCAAGGCTAATCCCCTTAAACATCGCTTTTCCACAAAAACTGGGACAACGTAGATACACATTCCAATTGTTTGGTCATGAAAAATCTTACTTTCTTAAGAACCACTTTGATTTTCACAACAAAAGCACTAAAGATATCAACAAAATGGTTGACTTTGCGATCGACAAAACAGGTGTGGGCTAATATCTAAGCAGACAGTCGTTATTCCGATGGGTACTAATGCATAACTACTGGACAACTTGTTTTTGTACTCATACATGTCATATGAAGCTTAATTCATACAAAATCTTCTCAAACATTTGTCAAAGACAAAAGAAAAACATCCTGTCAATTTCTTTAATTCCATTCTCAGATATATATTGTAAGGCACAAACCCTGCTCATACATGTATAAGAATTTTGTTGTTGATATTATTGTGTGTATTATATGACAAGTACATGCAGTGTTTGAATTGTATATTTTGAATTGTGCATAGATTTATGATGTTATTTATTTGAATGTTCACCATATGAAATGTGTTGTTTTGACAAGCAGCTTTAAGTATTTTCAGTTATATTAAATTGTTCATTTTAGAACACATAACAGAAATAGAACATATTTTATTCAATTTTATTATTGACTAGAAAATTTCATCACTGTAATATTCTCATTTTTGAAAGATTAATTGCACATAAAGTTTTCACTTTTCACAGTTTTAATCTTTGTTTGAAACTTTTCATAGCTTAAATAAATTGGGATGACATACTTCCCAGAACATCTGTAATATATCACAAACTCTTGTGTAAACATAGCTTCTATGTTAATTCATTTGAAATTGTTGAAACTTTTGTCCATCTTCATCTTGTTCCATAAGGCTAAATTGTCGTCTGCTGCCTCGTTCCAAACTTAATTTGCATTTTTAAACATGTGCTGATGTCAATCCATATAGTGTTACTGTTAGAAATACGCTATTTTTATGCGTGTTGTAAATGAACTGTGATTGTTGTATGAAGAAATGTTATTCCTGATATCAGTCCACTTGATTGAATCGTTGTTATATGAATTTTTCCATTGTAGACTATGAAATGTAAATTACGAGCACCTGTTCTGAGTGCTGATCTGTATGAATGAATGTGTAAATTCCTGCTCATGCGCAGTAGTTATAACATGTCAAGCTAATCGTTGATGATTATTAGTTCGATTTTTAATTTAACGCTTTCACAGTTGTACTCACCGGCATTTCGTATATCCATGAGTTGTATATAAAGTATTCATATAGTTTTTATAAGATGGCAAGTTG
>JAASAO010000885.1:0-63613 GCA_017311375.1 Mytilus coruscus | reverse complement strand
CAGTCATATTTCAACTTCCAGTACAGGGAAGAATTACAGTCTTTAGAAAAAGGCTGAAAGAGTTACTGCCCTTTTGAAATGATGTCTGAAACATACGAGCGTGCACAAATATCAGCGATGTCACAATGTGAAAGGAGACGTTATCAAGCTTACTTTGGTCGAGCGTAAAACTGTATTTAGGGAGGAGGAAACGACCAGAAATAGCACGATTAACAGACCATGTGTAATTTATTGGGTTTTCTACACATTGACATCGTGAAATATTAGCTGCGAGCCGCAATGTGAACCTTTTGGCGACTGAGCGCAGCGAACGAGTAAAAAGCTTCATATTTTGTCGAGTAGTTGATATTTTACTGTATCTATACAAGAAAACCCTGTTTATCGTGCTTTTTCTGGTGTTTTCTCCCATCTTTGGATTATTTACGCTTGACGAAAGTAAGCTTGATAACGTCTCATCACACATTGTGACGTCTTGATAACTTCTCCTCAGACATTGTGACGTCGATGATAAGTTCTGCTCACGTCTGAAATTCGTGCGCGACTAAGCATGGTGATACAGGCGAAAGGAAGGCCGATAAATATTTTTCGCTCGTTCGCTGTTCTAACTCGTCAAAAAGTTCACATTGTGATGATACTATACTACATCAATGTGTAGAAAACCCAATAATCTATAAATATCCAAGGTAACAAAAGACACTAATTATTGTTTAAATACAAATACGAGATTTATTCTACAATTAAAAGTGTATTGGTGTGGACGTCAACGAGAAAGCACTCAACGAGAGACAGCAAGCCAACGACACAAAATTAAATCCGTCAGACTTCTAGAGGTTAACATACAATTGTTTTTAATTTTTATGGCAAAGTAAAAATAAGAGTTCAGAATAAATTCATCGGTAACATTATCAGATCTGTTATCAGCACCAAATTTTCCAAATAAAAAAAAACGACAAAAGGAAGTCACCGATGAAGTTGCACAAACAGCCAGAATAGGCACAATTAATCTGAATTTCGGCATACAGATATTGTAAAATATCAGTCGCTCGACAAAATCTGAAGCTTTCGTGACTCCTGGCTGATAAGTCAACATATCATCAGCTTCAGAAATAGTAGAGGAAGACATTATCTTATGAAATGCCTTTTTTCACGTGTTTTAATACAAATAAGATAACACATGATGAATGAAAATTTGGACATTTTAGGACAGCATTTTTTTTTACTTAGGTGCCAACACTGTTCTGAAGTCGTAAGACTGAATCCTGATGACATTATTTTGTATACTGATATGGCGTACTGTGCAATACAATACACGTCAGAAGAGCTTATTAAACAATCACAAATGTAAAGGTATAGTATTTGTTGCACGGTCAAAGATCATATACATGTGCAATACAATACACGTGTGAAGAGCTTGTTAAATAATCAAAGTGTAAAGGTATAGTATTTGTTGCACGGTCAAAGATCATACACATGTGCAATACAATACACGTGTGAAGAGCTTATTAAAAATCAAAGTGTAAAGGTATAGTATTTGTTGCAAGGTCAAAGATCATACACATGTGCAATACAATACACGTGTGAAGAGCTTATTAAACAATCAAAGTGTAAAGGTATAGTATTTGCTGCACTGTCAAAGATCATGCACAGGTGCAATACAATACACGTGTGAAGAATTTGTTAAACAATCAAAGTGTAAAGGTATAGTATTTGTTGCACGGTCAAAGATCATACACATTTGCAATACAATACATGTGTGAAGAGCTTGTTAAACAATCAAAGTGTAAAGGTATAGTATTTGTTGCACGATCAAAATTCATACCATGTGCAATACAATACACGTGTGAAGAGCTTGTTAAACAATCAAAGTGTAAAGGTATAGTATTTGTTGCACGGTCAAAGATTATACACATGTGCAATACAATACACGTGTGAAGAGCTTGTTAAACATTTAGAAAGTAAAGGTTAAGTATTTGTTGCACGGTCAAAGACCATACTCATGTGCAATACAATATTCGTGAGAAGAGCTTGTTAAACATTCAAAATGTGAAGGTATAGTAATTGTTACACGGTCAAAGATCATACACATGTGCAATACAATACACGTGCGATGAGCTTGTTAAACATTTAGAATGTAAATGTATAGTTATTGTTGCACGGTCAAAGGTTATACATAATTTATGTGCAATACAATACACATGTGAAGAGCTTGATAAACATTCACAATGTAAAGGTATAGTATTTGTTACACGGTCAAAGATCATACACATGTGCTGTACACTACAGATGTAAAGAGCTTATTAAACATTCAGAATGTAAAGGTATAGCATTTGTTACACGGTCAAAGATCATACATATGTGCAATACTATACACGTGTGGAGAGCTTGTTAAACATTAAGAATCTAAAGGTATAGTATTTTGTACACGGTGAAAGATCATACACATGAACAATACCATACACGTGAGAAGAGCTTGATAAACATTCAGAATGTAAAGGTATAGTATTTGTTACACGGTCAAAGATCATACACATGTGCTGTACAATACAGATGGAAAGAGCTTATTAAACATTCAGAATGTAAAGGTATAGTATTTGTTACACGGTCAAAGATCATACACATGTGCTGTACAATACAGAAGTAAAGAGCTTAATAAATATTCAGAATGTATACACTACCAGGAATTTACCTAGCGTTTACGTGTACAGTTAATGCCACTACATATACAGTACTGATAGAGAATATAACCAATCAGTACATTTTTACCCTTATCTTTTCAGTACATTTAATTATATGCATGTTTTCAGAATGTTGAGAAAGGTTGTTTTCAATACTGAAAATTTCAGTCATTTTCCAAAAATCAGTCATTTTCCAGTACTGAAAATTTCAGTCATTTTCTGTACTGAAAAGTTTAGTCATTTTACTGTAGTGAAAATTTCAGTCATTTTAAGTACTGAAAAGTATAGTCATATACAAGACCTTATTGAAAAGTTCTCGGTTATGCTATCACAAATATCATTAGATGGTTTTGAATAAATACAAGTATTATTTTTAAAACGCCATTGCTGTAATTCTTCTTTCATTTCAACCCGTTAAGGCATTGGAGATTCTGTTGATGAACTATATGGCCACATTCCGAACGTGCTTGTTAAAAGCTGGACTTTAAGTGTTTGATTGTCGTTGTCGTCTGATCATAAATGGTGTTATTCAATGTTTTGACGTAGAGCAGGAAGTTTTTTTCTTAGGATTAGTTTCACTAGTTATAAAGTAGACTATAATAGCTTTCCATGCACTATGATTTTTCCATTGTTGATGTGTGTGAAAACGGGAAAGGAGCAATGTCAAGAAGACAGCAAAATTCACTTAAGCAAAATACAAAACTAACATACAGTCTTTAATGTTTCGCAGTCCACATCATACAATAAGCGCTGAATGGCTCTGACAAATATATAAAAAGGAATACTATCCAGCTGTACAGCACAATATCATAATATTGTTTAGTAATTTAAATATATAACTTAGACATATCTATGACATGCGACTTAAATGTAGAGGGTGAAAGCGATTTTGCTGACGTCTAACGTTAAGACATTATGGCTATACGTAGTATCCTTGTTCTATGGTTGATAATTGGCAATCATACCACATCTCCTTGTTTTTATAATACAAGTAAAACTATAGATTATATAAATATATGCAGCCATCAATATTAAAACTCTTGCCGTATAAGCAACAATGCGGGGTCATAACTATTTTGACTAGATAACTTTTTGACCACTCAATTGTAATGAAGTCTGTAATGCAGTTCACATGATTCTCCTATAGATAGAACACTTTCCTCTGATACCCTGATAATTTGTAAAATATCAATTTGAAAGTAATTTTAAAGACAATGCACACATTTCAAGATCTTTTTATAACATAAATCTTGGCTTAGTTTATGTTTAATCAATTTCTGGATATTACCCATTATCTAAGTAAACCTTAGTTTTAACATATTTTATTGTTCTTAAGGACAAATGGATCAGACTCAAGTTTTTATTTCCAACTTGGCTTTTGGTCATATAGTTCTTCAATCGTTTAAGTTCTTATACATTCTTGGCTTTCAAATATTCGTCTTTGACCGTTCCTGGTGAAGGTAATTCCAAAAAGCGCTTTAAACTTATGGAAGCTATAAAGTATTGTTTTCATTTTTATTAACAGATAACCTTTGCAGTGAAATTCCATGACGTATTTTCTGTAGGCATTACCCAAGTTGACACGAAAACCATACAGATTTAGTTATTGTTGTTAGTGATGTATAAATACCCTACCACGTATGATCTGTGTTTTTGTTAGATGTTTTTCTGCTTTGTATCGATCTGTTGAGTTAAAAATATTTTCAACTGATTTTTATAGTTGTTCTTCTGTTGTGCTGTAAAACCACTGTCCCAGGTTAAAGGAGGTTTGAGCGCTCACAAACTGTTTAACTCTGCCACATTCTTTATGTGCCTGTTCCAAGTCAGGAGCCTGTAGTTCAGTGGTTGTCGTTGGTTGATGTCTGTCATATTTGTTTTGTTTAGAATTAGGCCGTCAGTTTTCTCCATTGAATTCTTTCATATTTTCATGTCTTTTATAGCAGACTATACGGTATGGGTTTTCTCATTGTTGAAGGCCTTTCGGTTGCCTTTAATTGCTTACATCAACTTCATTGAACCTGTGGATAGTTATCTCATTGGCAATCATTACCACATCACCTTATTTTTATATTCTAATACATCAATTTTGGAGTTTCAACATCTTACTAGTGGTTCTATAGAGCCTGTGTCGCTCACAATGGTCTATGTGCACATTCAACAAAGGCCACACTCCAACATTGTTGAGGAAAATAGAACCCACGACAAAAAGCTCTGTTTTGTTGATCTTGTATTGCTGATCATTTAGTTTGTTTAGTTTCTCTCTTTCCTCTAGTTTTGGCTCAAAACACAAAGAGGGTAAAACAAAATCTTCATTTAAGGGCAATCACTCCTATATAGAGTGAGTTTACTAACTAAATATATCAGCAAACTATGACTTGTTAGTAGATCTAGACTTGCTGATCATTTTGTGATTTAAAGTGTCTATTTATTTATCATGCAAGGCAAATCGCAAAAACAATGGTGAAAATCGTCATTAAAGGGCAATTACTCCAACAGGGAGTCAGGGACGCTTTCCTCCATATCATCCTAATTGTAGATCGTGTCTTGCTGATCGTTTTGCTTATTTAAGATTCTATCTATCTATTATAATTTATAAGATATAAGACAAAAACGCAGACAATCGGTAGCAATCGTCTTCAAAGGGCAATAACTCTAATAAGGAGTCGACTGACGATTTCGACTATGCCAAATATTTTTGGAGAACTTGTCTTGCTGATCATATTTGCAGTAAAAGTTCTTTTATCTATTATAATTTTCAAGATAGTAGGCAAAATGAAAAAAAAGAAATGATAAAATTGGTCATTTAAGGACAATAACTCATATAAGACAGTTAAAACTGACAGTTTTGACGTATATAGACAGTTGGTAGAGCTCAACATTCTGAACATTTCTGGACGTGTCAGAATTTCTCTATTTATTACGGATTTCAAAATAATAGACAAAATTGTGTTTCACCCTATGTTCTATTTTTAGACATGTCGGCCATCTTGGTTAGCAGCAGGGTCATCAGACACATTTTTAAATAATATACCCTAATAATGATTATGGCCAAGTTTGGCTAAATTTGGCCCAGTAGTTTCAGAAGATTTTGTAAAAGTTAACTGACAACGACGGACGCCAAGTGATGAGAAAAGCTGACTTGGCTCTTTGGGCCATGTGAGCTAAAAAAGAAATTATAAAGCTTGTGATTACTTTGCATTTCATATAGCTGACTATCAGTTTAAACACGAAACCAGCAATAACAATATTGGTATTTTTTATTCAAATTACATGCAATTAGAACCTGAATGTTGAAATGTTTCTTTTGTTTTCATGTGGTTTTAATATTGCATGACAATTTTGACAGCAGTAGATTTTAATTGAAGAGCTAACTAAATTTTAGGGTAGTAAGGCAGAATCCGGTTAAAATACATAATTTGAATGAAAGGAAATGTTAGTTAAATGTCCATAAAACAGAAACCTTTCTATTTAGGTCTATCACTAATTTAGTTTTCTTCATCTTTAACGTCACATCTTGTAGACACTTAGTATGTTTAATTACAAAAAGAAACTTTTGCCTTGAAATAAAGCACTTCAATCCTAAGCGATTGGTATGAAAGAATTATTTAACAATCACAGATACATTTTCTACCCATGAATTTCATGTGAAAGTAAGGTGAAAGGAGCTTGTACATGAAACATTTCAAGTGGAATTAGCATGAATCAAGCTTTCACATAAATTTGACAGTAACTGAACATATTTTAGATAATGTTAATGTTCATCTAGTACTATACCTTCTCTCTTTTATAATATATATAAATATATCTTCTTTTGGTAGTGAGCATGTGTTCGTTCTACCATTCTACATATTTCTTTCATGTTGTTCAAATTAATTGGTCCTCGATACTAGTCAGTCCTGTAAACTCTGACCAAAATTCTCTAAATGCAACAAGAAATGTCTCGCCTGCTTTATTATTCATGAATTATTTTATGTTAATAGTCCTATGGATACAGTTTTAGTACAATGTGACACATAAACTCAACATGATTATCAATAATCCATGAAAATGAGGTCAATCATTACATACACCTAACATAGTTTTGCTATTGCTTATATTATACAAGAAACAGAAAACCATGAAAATTTAATATTGACCAACGAACCATGAGGTCAAGGTCAGATGAACCCTGCCAGATAGACATGTATGACCTTAAATCATTTCATACACCAAATATAGTTGAACTTGACCTATTGCTTAAAGTATAAGAAAACTTTAACATTGACCAATGAACTGTGCAAATGAGGTCAAGGTCTGATGAAACCTACCAGCCGGACATGTATGTATCTGACAATTACTGTTCCATACACCAAATATAGTCGACCTACTGCTAAAAGTATCTGAGAAATGGACCTAATCATGTAACTTTAACCTTGATCATTGATCCAGGCAATGAGGTGGAGGTTATATAATTAGGTCATATTACTAATATGTAGGAAATTCATATAACAAAACAAGAAACTTATTTTCAAGCAGTCGCTGAACCATGAAAATGAGGTCAAAGCCAACAGACATATGACAAACTTCGTAATATAAGGCATCTGTACACAAGACATGTACTTCCAGGTCAATTACCATCTAAAATATAAAGCTCTATACAAATAGTTTACGCCACAAAATTTTATCCTTATGTGTACATGTCGCAGGTGTAGAATGTCATGTACGTTGATGACTCGGATGCTGGATGATAGTGGTATGATTCTTGATCAATTTTGAAACTGAATGGAGAATGTGTCTATGGGCAACAGATGCCCCTGCTTGTGAATATGCATGAGTCAACTTCCACATACAGATGCAGGATTCACGTAGTTAAGACTGTTTTGTGAACGGAAAGACAGATTTAGCAATTTTCCATTTATAAAGGGCATAACTCAAGAACGATAAAAGTGACACCACCCAATTTCGGACTTGATCTGTGTTTTGTGGTAATTAGCATTGTGTATAAGTTTTTAACATTTGGTTGAGGCAAACTAAAGTTAGAGAACGGAAACCAATTTTGGGGACGTACAGACGGGACGGACGGACATTGGTAACACTTAATGCCCCTCTGCTACGGTGGTGCATAAAACAAATTACCTATGAGAAAGACTCCTACTTGCAAAAGACATGTACAGAAATGAAAGATGTTAATTAGTTTATGAAAGTTTTGTTAATTTACAATAATTTAATCTTCTTAAAATAGTTTACTCAAATATTCAAGTGCCTGTACCAAGCTAGGAACCGTCGCATTGGTTGTCTCATGTCAAAACTTTGTATTTAAAAGAAATAAATGGGAATGTGTCCATGGGACACAGATGATGCCCCACTTGCATATAACTTTATAAAGGGACACAACTCAAGAACTTTTTAGTGATGTTACCCAAATTCGTACTTGATCTGAGCTAAAGCAGGGGCATAAAATTGTTATTTGGAAAATTCTGTGTTGATATATTTTTATTTATCTTATTCACAACTTTTATAGACTCCTGACAATTTAGAGCAGGCAACATGTATGGTGTATGGATCGACTGCATATTGCACTTTGGGTTTTTTGTTGATGGGCTGCTGTTTGATTCATAGCCGAATATATCGGGTTTGGGGGCTACAAAATGGTTAATGCATAGACTTTTACAAGTCCCACACCATGGAATGACCTCAAAATTTGTAAAACTCTTGTTATTTCAATTTTCTATTTCATTTTAAACTAAATTTTCCTTTTAAGACCTTATCTGTAATGCTCTTACAATGATTTTAATTTGAATTGTATAATATTCGGAAAGAGCTTGTGGTTGAAAAAATATACACACATTACAAGTTAATTCCAGGTTCTTTTATCTCCTGAATACACTCTGTCTGTAACATTGTAGTATTGTTTAGAAGTCCTCTCCTGCATATGATTATGGATTTCTTCATACATTTGCATGGTATATCCTTGTAAGATGTTGAATCAATGATAAAATCCTATTATGCATTAACCGCATCAGACTCTAGGAATACTTCATACAGTTGCCGTAATCTAAAAATAAAAATCAGTGACGTATAATTTTGTAAAATAATCATCAAATACTGGCTTACCAATCAGGGTTCTCACACTTGAAAATATATATTCTAACCCAAAATAATGAAAACGTACCATCTTTTTCACTTGCTCTACTTGCGAAATGTACAACGCATGTACATGTATACAATACATAAATATTGTATGTGGCAGTTGCTTGTTAAGAAAAAGGGCTTAAAATTAAAAGTCAGATTTTCTTTGCCTTTTGTGAAAATTATGTTCCTTCATATCATTTTTCTTTTACTGCTCTAAACATAACAATTTGTATGTAAATTTGAGGAGAGGCATGTTGTCTAGTTTTTAAGAAAAGTATTAAAGAAGAAAAACAAACAAATAAACTTAGATTTTTAAATTTTTCACTTTTGTAAACATGGTAAATGTTACATATATATATTTGTATTGTTTATTGATATTTGTATTATTTTGTAGCAGTCTGACTCTGATTGTTTGGATTTTATACTTATGAATATCTTATATCATAGGACCAAAGACCTCCCCCTCTGTTTGTTATGCTATTATATTTTCATGTATTTACTTTTAATATTTATACATAGGATTTTGAAAATAAATACACGGCAATCTCCAGTTGTTTTTTATGAATTAATTACAACATTAATAAATGACATCATCGAACAATCAGTTTTACAGGATATAACAACATAAGCCTTGTGAAATATGAAATGTATGGAGAAGTGTATGAATTCTAAAGTTGTCTATATCCCGGCCTGGCTGGTACACAGGGGTCTCAACCTACAAATTTGTGTACAGACGTCCGGTTGAGGGTTGGAAAACACCTCCCATTCATATATTGATTTATGTGTAATCCTTCTCATTCATATATCATGTATATATTTAATAAGAAAATCAAAAATATATATAATTTCCAGATATCATGAAATCTGATTTCAATGAGATGTTAACCAGATGGAATCTGTGATTCATATTATGAGATAAAAAGATCAAAACACAGTTTTACAGACATCTTAACCAGTCTTTCCGCTTAACTTTCCAAAGCGCAGGCCAAAGGGGCCAATATATAATAATTTCTCAACGTCATATCAGAAATTTATAAAAAATAAAAACGGAGGTTATTTTAAGATATAAACCAGTCACCAAAGTTTCATGAAAACTGCTCAAAGCACTTTAAAAATATTGTTGGAAAACTGAAAAATCACCCCTTTATATGAATAAAATCCAATAACTAGGAAACGTAGACTCTAATATTTGTAAAATTGAAAGGGAGCTTACGTCAACAATTCATATTTTGTTTACATATTTGATACCATAGATACATACACTAAGACCATTCTCTATGTGCTGAATTCCGAAACCAGAACTTAACAAAAGTTATAATGTTGGCATTAAAATCTAATTGGAATCACACTCCCGACTCATTTCATTACAAAGATGACGTACAAGCGAATTAAATATTAAATTTTGATTAAATTTTGGAACGTTATCTAAGCGATTCATCACAACTAATCTACATTTGAATGTACTAACCCTTAGATCATCCTTGTTTTGTGTTTGCTCATGAAAAATGGAGTTCTGGTATTGAATATTGATAACTTGAATCATATTAATATTGCACACTTGTCTCGTGTTTCACGTTTCGTATGTAACACAAAGAAATTGATTTTCATCATTTCAACAAATTATGAAATTAATTTAAATGCATCAAATAAATAGTGGGGACAGTTCGTTTTCATCAATACTTATTGATTTTACTTGAGAAAAATAACTTGAGGTTGGGTTATAAATTGAAAAGATAGTTACTTTCCACACGATTGTGTTTGCTATAACTTTGGTTTTTTAAAAATTTTTGTGAACCCACAAATTCTTTTTGCACTTAGGTCCGAACCTGTTGATGAGTTTCCTCTACATTATCCAAAACTCTGAGATATATTCCGAGAAACTATACAAAAACAATTTCAAGTTGAGTGAAAAATGTTCGGAAAAGTTGATTTAGGGACTTTTGCAGTTATCATTTCCTAAATATAGAATATGAACATCTTTGTGATATACTCACAGACGTAAATTCGCCATTTGTTTTAACACAGAAAATAATAGGTTTTGGGGACAGAAAACAATTGTACATACATATGATGCATTTGAAAAATATTCAATACATGAAATACATGATAATGAGTACAAAGTTACGGAAATACATATAAAGTTAATACTACATTTAGATATAAAAGTAAATCTACATTTAGAATAAACTTAAAACTCCATTCAGATGTAAAAGTAAAACTACATTCAGATATAAAAGTAAAACTACATTTACATATAAAAGTAATACTACATGTAGATATAAAGTTAATATTGCGGGATCTATGTCCTAACTACCTGAGCAAAATTTTAATAGAAGGTTGTGACGATTTGTCTGATGATGCTAATTTAGGGATGTCTGAGTGTGTATTTCGATATATTAAATATTCAAACCGGTTTTCTCGATAGATCAATAACTTACTTGTATTATCTTTGTTTTTCCTTACACTAAAACATAATAGGTAAAAAACACTTATTCTAGAGGTGGCCTGAATCAGATGTAGACACTAAAAAATCAAAAATCTTTTAGAGTGCATACAATCTAAAAGAGTGGCGAAGGATACCAAAGGGACATTCAAAGTCACAAGTCGGAAATAAACTGACAAAAGACATGTCTAAAAAGAAAAAACAAAACAAAAACAAAAACAAACAGACAAACAAAACTACACAAATTTACATAGAAAATCAAAGACTGAGCAACACGAACCCCACAAAATCTGGGGTGAGTCTAAGACTCTTTCATCTTGCAATAGTATTTAAACATTTGACTTTTCTACACTTTATACAAGTATTCCTCATTTCAAAATGAAAGACCAATTAAAGAGTGTTTCATAAAAAGACTGGCCTAGATACAAGTTTCTTGCCTTGGGAGGAATAAATCGTACTTTGTAAAAAAAAGACTTACATCTAGAAATTGACAATGATGTTTGGTTGAAAACAAAAATACGACAAAGAGATGATTTCAGCTTCCCAAATGTGAACTTTCCGTTTCTGTCTAGCAACATTCCAGCAGCGCCTGCATACGGAGTTTATATCTCACTGTTGGAAAGATATTCCAGGGATAGAGATTTGCTGCTTACAAGGAAGCTATCAAACCAAGAGTATCAAGTGGTGAAGTTGGAAACATCCTATCGTAAATTTTACGGATGCCATCACGGGTTGGTTGATCCGTTATGAAGTATCCGTTTCACAGATGACAACGGATATGTTTCAATTGTTACCTACAGAATTAGACCCATCACCGGGTTTGTACTAACATGAGCAACGCGACAGGTGCCACTTTTGGAGCAGGATATGCTTACCCTTCCGGAGCACATGAGATAACCCCAAGTTTTGGTGGGATTTGTGTTGTAGTCTTTGGTTTTCTATGTTATGTTTTGTGTACTGTTGTTTGTCTGTTTGTCTTTTTCTTTTCAGCCATGGTGTTGTCAGTTTATTTTAGCTTGTCCCTTTGTTATCCTTTGCCCCTCTTTTATATCTATACTTTTAATTTTCTTTCTTTTTCTTCTTTTGACCTGATTGTACTAAAAATCGTTTTCCTTAATCATTATTTTATATTACTGCGTTCAACAGGATTGTAAAGTCATGTGCGTCTGCGAATGAATGGGTGAGTGGTTGTATGGTTGTAAAGTTTACATCTAAATGTCCAGTCCATATTGTCTTGTCTTGTGTTCAACATATTTTTAATAAAACCTCTTTGTTAATTGTGAATCTGTATTTCTCTAATTTTTGGGATATTTTCACATTTCTTGATCGGTGTAAGAAAATATTTCTCCTCACTAGTGAAATATCTGTTCTCGGCAAAGGATTGGTCGAAATTTCATTGTGACGTCAACTTATCTTGGTTTCTTCTGAATTTTCATATTGGGACGTCATGAAAAGGCGACCATGCCTGATGACGTCACATAAAAGTACAGAACTTTCTTCAAATCTTTGAAAAGGAAGGATAAAAATCATTAAAGAAAAGATTCAACCACTATAACTCGTGTATTACGATATTTCTCCACTCTCGACAGTTAAATTTTAATTATTTAAAAGCTCGGCAAGCCTCGCGCTTTAAAATTTAACTATCTCGAGTGGAGAATTGTTGCAGTGGTGAAATCTACATATATCTATGTTGAAGAGACCCACAAGTAGCCTCTGGCTGTTGGTAATCCTCTTTAAAGAAACAAAGAATTAAATTGAAGTTGAACCTTATCTGGATATAAATTCAAATGTTTATTATATTGAGCACATTCATTAGCAGCTATACAACTCTTTTAAATCAAAGTAGAAAAGAATTACCTGTATTGCGTATGAGTATCCACAATACAGGCAAATTCCTTGATTGGACACATTGATACATGAAACAATGGAAGATTTAAAATATTTCCATCTCCCAAGTGCAACAGGGAAGCAAAATATACCGACATGAAATGGAACAATATTTCACATAAAAATATTTAGATCAAACCTAAACGCTTCATGCAAGAGTTGTAGAACTTATCGAACAACTACGATACGGTGACGTTCCCTATAGTCCCTACAGAAGGATGAAAGCGTTAAAGAGAAAGAACAATTGTTTTGCCATTTGATTAGGGATTTTCCGTTTTGAATTTTCCTCGGAGTTCGGTATTTTTGTGATTTTACTTTTTAACTTAGTTTTCTTTTATATTTATCATGTTTATAGATTGTAACATGCCCACTGTTCCATATTGGCCCTGATATCATCCCGAGACTCCCATATCAACCGGAGGCTTTAGCCGAAGGCCGAGGATGATACCAGGGCCAATATGGAAAAGTAATAATCTATTTATCACATATTCACATATTTAAATATAAGTTTTGTGAAAAGAGAAAACGTTCAATTATAACTATTTAATGACCCACAACAGGTAAAATCTAAAAGATTTTTACATTTTCATTATTATTTTTTTTTCATTTACTGCATACAAATTTAAACAATAACCAATAACCACTTTTTGCCTTTTGCCCCGGGCAGCAATATGAGTAGGATAATATGCAAAATCCAATGTTTTCGTAAATATGAGAATTAAATGTACATTTTTTCAGTATCGTTACACAAATGTTAAGACTTTTATATTTTTCTGTTTATGTTGCATCTTCGTTAGATGATCCGATATTAAATTCGCTGGTTGGTTGTTTTCTATAGACTCTTTTCTATATATATATCTTATATGTATAAGTGCCTATAAATAGCAACACATAACATACACACTACCTATAACCGAGTACGGCAGAAAGTGATTTTCCCCGATTATAGTACTGGTTTTCCTCGATTTTGTACTCAGTCTGATTTTCATGATAAATTTTACACTATAGTTCTGTTATTTAATTTAAGTAGCTTGAACTAATCAATTGGTTAAAGATCATTTATTCTGTCTGGTCAGCAGTCATTAGTAAGTGATATCCTGAGGTGGGATTGCTTTGAAGTTACATCATGACCTTCCTTATTCTTTGTTTTGATGCTGTTGCAGCTGATTTGAGTAAAAAAAATTCTGTTTTAGTCTGCTTTTAGAAAACTGGGAGTATAAATTAGATTTTTTTTCATGAAATTTTTTTCAAATATTACAATCTGAAAATTCAAGTAGAAATTTGGACAAAATAAGCATTTAAATGGGAAAAAACTAGCAATTAAACTTGAGCTTTGGTGTACAGATTGTCCCCGATCAGCTTGTGTTGATTACAGATTTTCCTGATACTTATACAGATTGTCCCCGATTTTGAAAAAGGTAATCCTTCAAAATAAAGCTAATATGAATCTAATATGTGGATCTTCATTACACTTAGGCTTAAAAAATGTGGAATATATGAAAATTTTCCTGCAAACCTCATGAACCTGTAATTCTACAATTTTATATATAAAATTGAATTAGAGATTTTTGTTCATTGATATTTCATTGGTTGGTTCAGAAACTTTAAACAGGTTTCTTCTTGCTTGGGGTTCATAACTAAGTCTTACTGTTTGTATATATCTGGATTCATAGTTTCGTGAATTTGATAAATTGTCTGAAATGGTTGGAGATTGTGATGATTTGCCTTTTTGATTATCTTTTGTGGTGTATTTGTTGATAAGTTACAAATTATATTTTTTCATCTTGTATTTTAATAAAAGTTTTTCCTTCTCTGTCAAGAAGTTCTGGAATGAATGCATGGTATGTTATCTTTCATCACCCTCTTCAAGTCTTCTCCTAATGACAAGTTTTTCAGATGGATGTGTCTTCTGACAGTGAGCTACTATTTCTTCAAAGATGATAAGAGAAATAACATTTAGATATTTGAATAATATAAGAAAATCACTTCCCATGACTTCCTTACTTCGGAAAAGTTTCTATTTTTAGGATTGGTCATCAAAATCCATATTGCCCATGGGAGGTCAATGATAAAAATGTATGATTGAAAAGGAAGGTTGCATAATTATTGATAAAGATTTTCTTTAATTCATATATAATTACCATTTTGATGTTCTCTACATAGGAAAATCGGGAAAATCAGTAATCAATCGGGATTAATCAGTTATCAATCGGGGAAAATCAGTACTGTAATCGGGGAAAATCACTTTCTGCCGTACTCGGTTACAGGCAGTGCAAATCTATTTGATCAGTTCAAACATACTAATGAATGGAGACTCCTATGTTAATACTATATATATATATAGGTATAGTATTTGTTACACGGACAAAGATCATGCATACACATGTACAATACAATACACATGTAAAGAGCTTATTAAACATTCAGAATGTAAAGGTATAGTATTTATTAAACGATCAAAGATCATACACTTGTGCATTTCAATACACATGTAAAGTGTTTGTTAAACATTCAGTATTTAAAGGTATAGTATTTGTTGCCCGGTCAAAAATCATACACATACAGAAAAGACAGAGCAAAATAAAAGTTGAAAACTATACGTGATCTTTCGCTTGAAGCAAATATAACATTGAAAGTATTTGCTAGCTGCAGTTGTTCGAAGGATAGGCTGTCTACGTCTAATATTATGGTTTTCCCACATTTGTAGGGCTCATTTTATACACCCGTTTACGGGACGTATTATGGTATACCGTTGTCCGTCCGTCCGTCCGTCCGTCCGTCCGTCCGTCGTCAACATGTCGGACAATAACTCAAAAACGCTTTAACCAATCTGCATGAAACTTTGGTGAATTGTTTATATATATTGACGTGAGCTCCCTTTTGTTTTTTATAAATTTTAGATTTTAAGTTTCGAGTTATGGGGTTTTATTCATTAAAAAGGGGATTTTCAAGATTTCGGATAATAACTCAAAACACTTTCACCAATTTGCAAGAAACTTTGGTGAATTGTTTATATCTATTGACATGAGCTCCCTTTTGATTTTTATTAATTTTAGATTTTATGTTTCCGAGTTATGGGGTTTTATTCATTAAAAAAAGGGTGATTTTCCAGTTTTCGGACAACAACTCAAAAATGCTTTCAGCAGTTTTCATGAAAGTTTGGTGAATTGTTTATATCTATTGACATAAGCTCCCTTTCGATTTTTATAAATTTTAGATTTTACGTTTCCGAGTTATGGGATTTTATTCATAAAAAGGGGGTGATTTTCCAGTTTTCGGACAATATCTTTAAAGTGCTTTGAGCAGTTTTCATGAAACTTTGTTGACTGGTTTATATCTATTAAGCTAACCTCCCTTTAGTTTTTCATAAATTTCTGAAATGACATTGAGAAGTTATTGAACTTTATTCTTTAAAAAGCGACGGGCGTATCATGCGCTCATGGCGCAGCTGTTTATTATTGATTAATCTTATTTAAAAATAGCAAAACGTATTGCAGTCATTACTACTCCAGGCTGGTACAGGATTGGGGAAATGTTCGCCAACCCGCCAACCTTGTCGCCAACGTCGCCAACATTCTGAACAGTACCCTTGTTCGCCAACGTCGCCAACGTCGCCAACATTCTGAACAGAACACCTATTCGCCAACGTCGCCAACATTCTGAACAGGACCCCTGTTCGCCAACGTCGCCAACATTCTGAACAGTACCCCTGTTCGGCAACGTCGCCAACGTCGCCAACATTCTGAACAGTACCTCTGTTCGCCAACGTCGCCAACGTCGCCAACATTATGAACAGTACCCCTGTTCGCCAACGTCGCCAACATTCTGAACAGTACCCTGTTCACCAACGACGCCAACGTCGCCAACATTCTGAACAGTACCCTGTTCGCCAACGTCTCAACATTCTGAACAGTACCCTGTTCGCCATGGTCGCCACATTCTGAACAGTACCCTGTTCGCCAACGTCGCCAAAGTCGCCAACAATCTGAACAGTAACCCTGTTCGCCAACGTCGCCAACATTCTGAACAGTACCCTGTTCGCCAACATTCTGAAAAGTACCCTGTTCGCCAACATCGCCAACGACGCCCACGTTCTGAACAGTACCCATGTTCGCCAACATTCTAAACAGTGCCCATGTTCACAAACTTCTTAAAACATTCTAAATAGTACCCCTGTTATTTAAATTCTTCAACTTTGGAAACATTCTAAACAGTACCACTGTTCGCTTACTTTCTAAACATAACGCATGTTCGCCAACTTCAAATATATTTGATGGTGTTTATATATAACAACTTCTTTGTTTCGCTTGTGTTTGTAACAATGCATTTGATTTTAACGAAAGAAATCTCTGTATTACTGAAAAATTATTACACCAGGGTTTTCATTATCACAAACTAGTCAAAACATTGACTAAATTTTATCATTGATACAAAGACATAATTCATAAATATAAATCAACATGCAGACATCTTATATGTCATGTTCAGGTACATGAGGTATTTCACATCCAATCTTTTATGTTAATAATCTATACAAAACACAACAAGAGTGCACATGCTGAAATGTCTCGCCTACTTTACTGACCATTGATTTTATGTTGATACATGTGATAGTACTACATATAAAGTTTTACTACAAGTATCACATTAACATTTATGATCCAAGAAAATGAGGTCAAGGTCAAATAAACCAAGCCGAAAATACATGTACACCTTTAATACAATCCTTCCATACACAGAATATAGATGACCTATTGCGTATAGTATAAAAGAAACAGACCAAATCATGGAAATTCTATACTGACCAATGAACCATGAAAAGAAGTCAATGTCATTTGAACCCTGCCAGACAGACATGTACACCTTAAAATCATTCCATGCATCAAATATAGTTGACCTATTGCTTAAGGTATCTAAGAAAAAAAGTTAACCAGGAAAACTGAACATTGACCAATCAACCATGAAAATGAGGTGAAGGTCAGATGATACCTGCCAGACAGACATATACACCTTACAATCATTCCATACACCAAATATAGTTGACCTATTGCTTAAAGTTTAAGAAAAACAGACCAAAACACAAAAACTTAACATAAGCAATGAACCATGAAAATGAGGTCAAGGTCAAATAAAACCTGCCAGACTGACATGTACATCATTAAATATTTCCATACACCAAATATAGTTGACCTACTGCATACAGTATTAGAAAAACAGACCAAAATACAAAACTTAACATTTAGCAATGAACCGTGAAAATGAGGTCAAGGTCAAATAAAACATGCCAGACTGACATGTACATCGTAAAATATTTCAATACACCAAATATAGTTGACCTACTGCATACAGTATTAGAAAAACAGACCAAAACACAAAAACTTAACATTGAGCAATGAGCCGTGAAAATGAGGTCAAGGTCAAATAAAACCTGCCAGACTGACATGAACATCGTAAAATATTTCCATACACCAGATACAGTTGACCTATTGCATACAGTATCAGAAAAACAGACCAAAATACAAAACTAAACTATGACCACTGAACCATGAAAATGAGGTCAAGGTAAGATGACACCTGCCAGTTGGACATGTACACCTTACAATCATTACATACACCAAATATAGTAGACCTATTGCTTATAGTATCTCAGATATGGACTTGACCACGAAAACTTAACCTTGTTCACTGATCCATGAAATGAGGTCGAGGTCAAGTGAAAACTGTCTGACAGGCATGATGACCTTGCAAGGTACGCACATACCAAATATACATACAAAAATCTTAACTTTTTTCAAGTAGCCACTGAACCATGAAAATGAGGTCAAGGACAATAGACATATGACAGACGGACACTTCATATCATAAGGCATCTATATGGGGCAATATGCGCAATTGTTTCTACATAGGCGGTAATGGTAAAGTTTTCTTCTCTAGCTCAGTCCATATCGTAAACTTGGATATGTATGATGGCTCGTTTCGAAGCTGAGACATTTGCACATATGTGGTTAAATTTTCGGGGTACGAAGTGAGAATCATTTTCCGTAAATTAGCATACCCCGAAAATCCTTTCGTGATGCGGCTCTTCATGGTAAAAATCCCTTTTTCACACAATAATTTCTTTGAAAATTTAATACTTTGAATACATTTAATAACTCCATAGTTTTTACACATTTATTCTATGGTCCTCTACTTTCCAGATCAACACAAATGGTTAAGCTTAGTCACTTGTTAAAAATTGAAACATGTCCAATATCACTACACAGAGATTTTTTGTTTACACACAACTTTTGTGTTCCTCAATTGGAGGCGCATTAGGGATATTGACCCATATACAAAGTATGAAGCATCCATGTCTTCTACCTTCTGAAATATTAAGCTTTTAAGAAGTTAGTTAACGCCGCCGCCGCCGGATCACTATCCCTATGTCGAGCATTCTGCGACAAAAGTCACAGGCTCAACAAAATGTTGTCATTCACCTCAAAGCTAACCAAACCTTTTAAATTAAACAAACTTATTCAGGAGGGATATATAAATATAATCCCATAATCCTGTTTGCCAACTTCCACAATTTCTGAATGATTTTAACGAGTACCCTGTTCTACAGTTTCGGAATCTTTCAAACAAGTACCACCTATTTGCCTAAATCGCAAAAACTAATAAAAATAAGAATAAATAAAAACAAATAATGACAATCAAAACTAAGAATTAAGGGATATACTTGCACATCTTTTGCGGAAAAAAATTCATGCAAATTTAATACCATCTCTAAAAAGTAATAGCTTAATCCAGTTGAAAAATTGCAACCTATCCAGAAACTAAATAGTGCTACATTTTGATAATTAAATAGCTATAGCCCATAAATAGTTTCCAAAAAGGAATACAAAAATCTTCAAAAAGACTAAACAGCCTACTAACAGCCATTTCAAACATCATTATAAATGTAACAAACGCTTTTAAAATAAAATGAATATAAACATAAACATAACACAAATATGACATATTCACATTGCAATCCTGCGATTCACCAAATATAGTTATCCTATTGCGTGTAGCAAATGATACTTAAACCTAATTAAAACAGCCAAACATTAACCAATGAACCATAATAATGAGTCCAAAATCAGATAAACCCTGCTAGCCAATGTGTACAGCTTTCAAGCATTATTTACACTTAATTAATGAAAAACCTAACCAAAAAAACTCTCAAAATTTCTTAGCAGTAACTCAACAGTGAAAATCAGGTAAAGGACATGTACATATGACAGACAAAACTTCGTAACATTATGTATCTGTATAGCAATAGCATGTAAAAGCACCCAGTTCTTTAACTTATAAAACTATAGGCTCTAAAGAGCCTGTGTGGTTGACCTTGATCTAAGTGCATATTCTACAGGGGACACTCTCCAACATTGCTCTTGTCAGATTTTCTCAATTCATAACAGTTTTCAAAATAATGGACAAAATTTGCATTTTACCCTGTGTTCTATTTTTGGCCATGTCGGCCATCTTTGTTGGCAGGCGGTGTAAGAGGACATATTTTACAAAAATAGATACTCCAATGATGATTGTAGCCAAGTCTGGTAAAATTTTACCTACAAGTTTCAGATTAGATTTTGTAAAAGTAAACCATGTAAACAGACAATTTTAAATCGACATTAAAGGACAATAACTCCATTCCATTGTTATTGAAGATCTTATCTTGCCGATCATTTTGCTTATCTAAGTTTCTATCTTAATATATAATATGATAACGAAGATCTAAGGCAAAAACACAAAAATTACTAAAATAGTCATTAAAAGGCAATAATTTACTCTAATAATATTGACTAATAATTTCGATCATTAGACTTATTTGTAGAACTTGTCTTCCTGATCATTTTGGTATTTCAGGTTTTTCTCTATCTATTATACATGTTATAGTTTTCAAGATAATAAGCAAAATTGAGAAAAAAATGTATTTTTTTTATTTAAGGACGATAACTCCCATAAGTCTTATAACGGTTTTGACATATAGAACAAATAGTAGAGCTCGACATTCTGAACATTTTTGTCCTGTCAGATTTTCTCTATTTATAGTGGTTTTCGAAATCATAAACAAATCTTGAAATTTACCCGTATGTTCTATATTTAGCCAAGTTGCCCATCTTGGTTGGCAGGTGGGGTTATCAGATACATTTCTTAAACTATATACCCCAATAATGATTTTAGCCAAGTTTAGTTAAATTTGGCTTAGCTGTTTCAGGAGGAGATTTTGTAAAGTTAACAACGACAGACGCCAAGTGATGATCTAAAATGCTTTATACAGTGTATGTCATCGCTGCCCCAGATTGAAATCTCTATGTATGTAATTCTGCGACTTTAAAAAAAAAAAACAAGCATTCTGTGAGTATTGCATGGCAAGACATAGTCCCCTACCGGTTAAAAATTCATTGTATTGGAACAAAATTCTAACTTGATCTATAACTTGTCAATGTATTCAAACATGACAAAAAGTGTTGAAAACTGATTATTTTAGTGAATTTTCTAAGCCCAAGGACCATAACTCTGCACAAAATTATCAGACCAGAACAAAATTCAAACTTGAACTGTAACTTGTCATGATAAAACTATATACCAATTATCAAATCCATATCTTCAAGAATGACAAAAAAAGTGAGGAAAACTGATTATTTTAGTGAATTTTCAAAGTCAAAGGACCATAACTCTGCACAAAATCATTAGACCGGAACAAAATTGGAACTTGATTTGTAACTTGCCATGATAAAATAAAACACCAAATATCAAATCAATATCTTCAAGAATGACAAAAAAGTGTGGAAAAGTGATTTGCAGAACTGATGGAGGGACAGACAGACAGACGTAGTGCAAACCTAAAGTCCCCTCCCACTTCGTGGGTAGGGGACTGATTAGGGGCTCTTAACAGCCTGTGTCACACACCTAGATACATAAATTTGCACCTTCAACAATGGCAAATGAATGTCCACTCTCCAATATTCATTACATAGTATAAATCTAAAATGTAATTCATGACTAAACAAGAATGTGTCCATAGTACACGGATGCCCCACTCGCACTATCATTTTCTATGTTCAGTGGACCGTGAAATTGGGGTCAAAACTCTAATTTGGCATTAAAATTATAAAGTTCACATCGTAGGGAACATGTTTCCTAAGTTTAGGTTTCAATTGATTGGACTTCAACTTCATCAAAAACTACCTTGACCAAAAACTTTAACCTGAAGCGGGACAGACGGACAGACAAACTAATGAACGGACGAACGGACGCACAGACCAGAAAACATAATGCCCATAAATGGGGCATAAAAATTATTTTTAATTGTCTTGCTGATAATTTTTGCTGTTTACATTTTTTTTAATCCCCCAAATATTTCCCCAAAACTGCATATACAATGTATATGGGAAAAATCATCATGGCAATATTCCTATAAAAGTTGACAGAAAATTTCAGCAATCTTTATGATATTTGAATTATTTTTAAACTTGTCCTGCTCATCACTTTTCCTTATTAAAGTTTTTATCTATCTACATGTTGTACATTTATGACAGATTTTAAGATAATATTAATACATTAAAAGGCAACAAGGAATAAGCTGTAAAATTTAATTTACATCAAATTGGGTTTTCTGTATCTTAAATCGCGTTTTCAGGCGTTTTTGACCTTCAACATTCTATGCCTATTTTCAAATTTATAAAGGACCATAACTCCCAAACAGAAAAATAAATATTACAAATATTTAAATTAATCACCATTTTGTAATGCAGTAACCATGGTAAGAGCATATCAAAATATATAAACATGATAAAGAGCATTGGCTTAACAGTTCATTAGTAATTGCATAAAAACAACATAAAGTGCAAATTTCCAATCTATAAAGAACTATAAATGATTAAAGGCAAAAATGAAAATTGTCAAAATTTCAATGTATATATTTAACTTTACTATTGTATTATTACTAGGATTAATACCACCATTGTTTTCCTATATTCATGATATTAGTCTTTGTTAAATTTGGCATTTTTTTAAAAGTGTGCAGAATTTATTTGTGTCAACATGTTCAAATAAAGAAATACTTGATATGAGTAAAGTTTTATCCTGTCCAGTACATCAGACAAAATTTCAAATAACATTTCATTGCATATAAAAAAAAAAAAAAACCATCACTGGACAAATGCTGGAAGAGTGGAAGTTAACAAATCAAATTTTCAACACTTTTTTTCTGTTTACAAGCTTTTAAAAGTAATTTAACCATGTTACCGCAAATTTCAAAAACATTTTATAAAAGACTAAATAAAAAAAAAAATCGGTGCTTTGAAACTCCCAAGATATATGTTTATGACTAAAAAACTTTCTTCATTGAAATGCAGGGTTAGCTTCCTATAACTGTCAAATTCAAGAAAACATTTTTTCTTACCATTTGTTTTATATGAAACCGGATGTCATGTACATTTTGTTCATTGTACTATAATTTGATGATAATATAAAGAAAACCTTTTTTTTTTTTTTAATAAACTAAATGTGATTATTTTTCTGTGAAATACTGGTTATTTCAAGCATAACTGTCAAATTGTCATGTTTCATTATTTAATCAGTTCAAAAGTTTAAGATAAACTTAGTATAGTGTACATGTATGATAACATTTATTGTGGTTTTGAGCCAAATTTCTAAGAAAAATCCAAATCATGCCCGTAATGATGAAAATTAAAATATAGTGTGGACCAATAAATAATCAAATATTTGTTTCATGATTTCATCCCCATTAAAACACCAGAACATTATACAATAGATGAGTTTAAGATTATAAACACCATTTATGTTTCTCTATATGCCTTCATTAAAAGGTCTCTAGGGTCCATTCCTCAAAACTTTAACTTTTACCCTTAAATAAATAAAAGTGTTAGGGTAAATATCATTACCCTTGAAAGGATAAATATATCACAATTCATCAATTGTTTTTCCCATTTTGTCTTAACCCTAATAATACAGTTGTTATACTTAGTACGCTCTGACTCTATCAGTCACTACATTAACACCTGTCCACAAGTGAACATAAGATAAACATTGCTGGAGAGTTCATTTAAAAATAATTTTCTGTTCAATAAAATAAAGAAAATTTATAAATAATTGTGTAAAGATTAAAATAAAACCTCACGTGACAAGGCGAACTTTATAATAAGCCATATAGATACTAGCAAAAAGAAAAGGAATATACTGTCCCTTGAATTATTAAAATGGTTCTCTTTGGGCCCACAAATTTGAAATTTCTTAAAATTTCTTACTGGTAAATGAAATCTGTTATCATCGTTATATAAAAATTATGAAAGAAAAAAAAAAAACATATTTGAAACAATCTCTAAGCAAATAAATTGTATACACATTAAAATAAACTAAAACATTATTCTTTTGACTATAGAAGACTTTTCGAAAGGAAAATTGATTATCTCCATGGGAACTTCCTAACAACGTAATGTAATTTCACACATATTTTACTGAATATGAAATGTTTTAATTCAAATGTAGATGTCTGATTCTTATGAATATAGAAGACTTTTCGAAAGAAAATTATGTCGACAATAAAGACAACAACACTCAAGTTTTACCGCAAAGTATCTGTTTATTTGGTCGACATGTTTCGCCAACAAGCGTGGCGTCTTCAGGACAATTTTACATATGAAATCAAACAGTGAAGTACAAATTTTGCGGTGTGTGGTTCGCCAAAAGTAACGTAACAATAGAGGTTGTTATGACGACGTTATAGATATAAATAGAAAGTGAAAGTAAAATAAGAATCTAGTAAAGTTAAAAGTGAAAGTTAGTCAATAAAGTTATTAACGATGTGGTTAGCTGCTATTCTTATACGTCTGTGTAGTTGTTCTCATGGAGGTTTCTAGTGGTAATATTGTAGAAATGATGAAAGTAGATCATAAAATGTCAGTTCATTTCCAAATTGGACAACACCCCACTGGCCATCCCGTACCAATTCAACTGGCTTCGCTCCGAGGGAGGTACTGCTTCCAATAGCGTAGGTAAAGAAAAGTTGTAAGAAAGCTTAGTTTGGACATTTTATAGCAATTCAAAATTACTACCTATCACCTTTAGCATGACAATAAAAATCAAATTTCTATACAAACTGTTAGACTAATTTTCATTAAAACATTGAAGTGGAATTAAAGTCTTATAGGATTGTAAGTATGCTTTATTTTATCACTTTGCACTTTCACGACTTGACTGTAGTTTACCACAGCAGTTTGTTCAAATTTCTGACCTGTTGAACAGTTTGGTTTTATAAAACAAATTGCAATTTGGTCAGAATTTTGAAAAAGATGGAGAGCAACACTTACAGTCAAGTCACAGTAAAATGAGTTTATGTCCAAAATAAATATTTTAAAAACAAAAAGCAATAAAAATCTTTCAATTAGAATCGATGATTATTGTTTAAACTTAGGCACTGGCTACGGTTACATGGAAATGTAACAATAATAAAATATTATTGTTACATTGGTGACTTATTGCCGGAATGCAAGGTTGGGTGAGGAACCGATTAATTACTAATGTAACAATAATTATTGAGGCTACGGTTACATTGCGTTATTGTTACATTAATTCATGTCAATGTACGCTGGGACTAGTAAAATAAAACTTGAAAACTTAATTGAATTTTACAAAACCGCATACAATTTTCAAAATTTTCATTTGCAATATAACAGTTTCTACAAATCAAATATGTTGTTTTGGGAGCATGTCTTAGTCCGACGAATCTTGGTGAAACCAAGCAGCCATCACAAACGAGTGATGCAGCAATATGCACGTCTGTATTTCATACTGTAGAATTCCATTCTGTACTATCCTTTTTTGAAGTTAAAGAAAATTTCAATATTTTTTACTCTTGCGATCAAGGATTTGTATATAGAAATCCTTGTTGCGATGTTATATTTTCGTCCAATTTTTGTTGGAAGCATATATATATATGTGAGGTTGTAATATGATTTCATTACCGGCCATTACTGATTTTATGTTCACCTCTGACTTCCATATCCAACTTAGCATAGCTTAAAACCGCAATAAAACATAAAAATACAAGTCCATTGTGAAGGCAATTTATCGACATGTTGAAACTGGTGGAATCGGTGTTTTCATTTCAGAGTCCATCAATTTGTGATAGTTATTTCATTCTTATTGGCGAAAAAAAATAAGCAACACAACTATAAAAGATTTAAGTTTAATTAATCTAGCGTACATTGAAGTGCAGTAATGTAACAATAACGCAATGTAACCGTAGACTCAATTATTATTGTTACATTAATAATTAATCAGATCCTTACCCAACCCTGTATTCAGGCAATTAGTCTCCAATGTAACAATAATATTTTTATTATTGTTACATTTCCATGTAACCGTAGCCAGTGCCTTAAACTTATATACACCTTATCGCTATTTATTCCATTCCGGGTAAGTTCTAAAATTACACAACTTGTTCATCCAGTTGAAGCAATGTATCATGCCTAATACTTTTTAAAGAGACCTATTTAAACCATCGTTAACACTTCAAACAAAATATTTTTTTTACTTTAATTTGAGTTTCGAAAAAGTGGATCATAATCTATCAAAGTTTCAAAGTGTTGGCTTTCTAAATTTTTCCTCCCTCAGCTCGTTACTGATGACCTTTCTTTTGGTACCGGATGACCCAAACAGGAAGTTGTCTAAGTGACTGTTTTTTCCGGATTGGACCAAATAGCGATAAGGTGTATTGAGAGCAGTAAAATTAGATTTTAAAACGATTTCGTCCATTATTAGTCCCCCAAGGACGTTGAATACATGTATCCCTTTCCCTTTGTTTTATTATATAATTTAAGTTTACTTTTTAATTCAATTTCTCTATTGCCTTTATGGATTTTTTTTATAATTTTAGGACAAAAACATTAATTTATATTGACCAGTTTACTGTCAAGGGGAGTGGGGGTTTCCTGGGGGTTGCAACACCCTTTTTGTTTTTACAAACAATGCATTTGAATGGGGACGTATAGTTGGACCCTCCCCCCTTTTATCCTGGGTTTGGAACCCCCTTTTAAAAATGGCTGAATCTGCCCCTGAGTGGTCTGATAGTGGTAAAAAGGAATATGTCTCACATTCTTTTAAGTTGATACATGGTCATGGACATTTGAATTAAAAATACATGTGATCAAATCAAATAAATCAAATAAATCAAATATTATTTTTATTGTCATATAAACTTTACAGTTTGTGACCAACATGTATTAACACAATAAACATATATACATACATATCAAACAAACACAATAAAAACAGCATCAAAATTTATAAAACAAAAAGCTGTAAAGAGTCCCTGCCCTCAGTTTTAATGACTTTTCAAGAAGGA
This sequence comes from Mytilus coruscus, assembly GCA_017311375.1. Lineage (NCBI taxonomy): Eukaryota > Metazoa > Mollusca > Bivalvia > Mytilida > Mytilidae > Mytilus > Mytilus coruscus. The sequence goes on along the minus strand of JAASAO010000885.1, from coordinate 36,102 downwards.
TCCTAACTTATTTGTTTGTAAAGGCGTTGATGGATTTAGTAAATAATGAATTTTTCTTTTCATTTAAATTATTAAAGGAAAATTCGCGATTTTCACTTATCATCTTATTATGTTCATAATACCATAAAAACATATTCACCAATTTTTATTTTGATATGAAAAGTAATAAAGAAGAAAATTGGGAATTAATCATTTTATTTATCCAAACTTCCTGACTTATGTGATGTAGTTTAAGTCTTTTGCATGCCGGGAGTGAAATTAATCTCATTTAAGTCTTGTTCGTTAACCATCTAATAACGCGATTTAAAGCGCATCGACGACTTTCGGTGTAGCTATTAACCAACTAAAAATAGGTGATAGCCATGCAACTTTTAAAATTAGATTGTAGGATTTATGTTTTAACGATTTTGATACGAATTTTAGTAATAAAAGTAAATCATACAATAAAACATTTTATGATTTTTTCCCGACAAATACTTTAAACAAACATAGGAAACTGACATGATCGATAGTGTATTAAAAATACTTGTTTGTATTGACCTTTTTGCTTCAGTCCAGCAAATATTACTTGTACTGTGGAAATAGAATGTGTATTGTTATGTGACACTTAGTGAATGTTGAATTCGTGGTAAAACACAAAGTAATTAAAAGATTAGCATTCTGTAATTGTAATCTTTTGATCTTCATTCAGTGAATTGTAGCCGTCACGGTTTACCGTTCCGGATGTGAACAACATTTCGTATGAATGATAAACGGAGTGCTGGTTTTAGACACAGAAAATATAAAAAAATTAAAATTAATTTAGTGGAGTAATTAAGTCGCACAATAACTGGATAGTCGTTGTATATTTTATATTTTGCGTAAGCTCACTTTTAAATGAATTATGACCGCCGATACTTTTGTAACGATGAAATACTGAATTAATTTAATTGAATAAATTTATAAATAATAATAGCCTTCTGAACACGAGTGTATGAACAAAAAATGTGCTATTTTAAATTAGAATCGGTAACCTTGAATATTTGAAACAGATCATTACCAATTGCAATTATAGAATTTAGTCCATCCAAAACGATCTTTATTTACATATTCAGGAATTAATGTTCTCATCAAAATATTTTAAATCTCACAACGCATAAATACTTCAGCTATTTGAAAAAAATTGACAAAAATTTAAGGATCTTCTTGGAATGGAATCGAAAATTACGAACAAATATTCTTTTCAGGTGTGAAAACATCAACAAAAATTATACATAATCGGGAATGTCCCTATTAAAATAGTCTTCGTCTCACAACGTATAATACTTTAGCTATTTGACCAACGATGTTTAAAAAAAAGACAGAACCAATTTGATGTCATCTTTCCCTATTTTTGTATATAATTATAAGTCTGTTTTAACTGGCAAGAATACCCCTAAAGCGGACAAGCAGTTTATTCTTTAAATTTCTGTTATTGAATACCAAGAAAGAAAATAAATCCCGAAATTAATTTGAAACTTTGATTTACGTCCAGTAACATATATATAACATACATGTCGGAACAGGAAATTTGGCATAAAACACTTTCAGAACCATGTTCACATTATTATCCATTATACCCAACAATTGTGATGATGACGAATTTCTTCCTTTGTTCCGAGAACAATCTAATTGAAATATAAATCTGTGATTTTACTATGTCCATAACTTCGATGAACCAAAGCAAGTTAGATATCGACCTGTATTTAAATCAAATTGGTTCTCTTCTTCTTCTTCTTTTGGTATACAATAGTCCATCGACATCCGATGATTACATACTGTTGGCATACGTGAACTAGTCTATTTACAAAACTTTTACCCCAATTTAAACAAAATGTATGTTTCTTTCTTACGTTCAATGTGTACATGTATATTTTAAATTGCGGCTATCTATAGTTCCGTAACTTTCTATCCAGGTGTATAAACGAATGATCGACAAGTGTGTACATTTCTGTTAAATCAATACTTCTTGTATGTTTCAAACTGTCCTTCACTATTGACAACAAGTATATACTTACATTTTCCCAAATTTACCCGTGGAAAAAATATGTAAATAGATTTTTATTTTATCATTTTTTATTTATTTTTTTGGAATTATTAAGATTTTTGTAAATAATATTCTTTACACCAGAAATGTTATTTATAAGCAAGCGTATGAGTTAAGTAATGACTAGTATATCACTATCGGACACGCAAGACAGAGATGTATATTATACACCTGATAGTTCAAAATAGAAAGTTACAAGTTATCGGCCGTGTACACTGATCAATACCCTCAGAAGTGAAACGATGCATGAATTTGCAAGCCCAACAGGAAATCGCTTGAATACCTGGACGTGTCACCTCACAATACCTTTGGGAGTAATACCTTTAGCCATGCTGGTGATCAGATTAGGGAAGGTCCAAATTTATTTAAATAAGTTTATTGCATAATAGAATTATGAACAAATTAGATTTTCGAAAAAATTTTCACGGAACACTTATTCATGATCATTAATGAATTTGAACTTTGACTTTTAACTAATTTCCATATAAACAGTTTAAAACGACAGACCATGGTTATTTAAAAAATAATAACATTTTCCGTATCAAGTTAGTAAGTCGGATAAAACAACCGTACGATTGAAAAGATATCGACACGCAATTACGACTACATTAGGTTACTGTAGTTTTGGTCCTTTGTGGTTTATAGACCTATCGTGGTTTCTAAACGGAGAAGATATCAAAATGGCGGCACGCAGAGAATTGATACTCTAAATTTAAAATCGATGGTGATCTCTTATCTAGCAGAATAAAACTTTAATACTTATGAATTTGAGCTTTTTACACAGAATGGACATAATATCAATTTTGATTTTTTGCGAAGTTTCCTTTAAAGTTATTATTTTCAGTACATATGTGTTCAAAAAGGCAATTCTGAGTGTTTTATTATAATCACAATAGAGTAAAAATGTTTCTCATCCTCTAGTATTTTACATTTATGACAAAGTCGTTCCTCTCTTGTGATTTTAAAATATCTCCCTTTTCAATTAAGAGGAGTGATCACTTAGTCTAAATTTAGTGATCAATCTCCTTATCTGAAAATTAGATATATTTAGATAAGATTCTAGTTTGCAATCTTTTCATTTTTTTATACTAGATAAAATTTACTTTATCATCAATGTTTTCAAATTTAGTTTCAATTAAATCTTCATATCTATTTTTCATTTTAACTTTATATCGTTTTTATTTTATTTACATCTTTTATGTCCTTACAAGTAGAAAGAATATTAAGGTCAATATTAGTCCCTTCAACAATATTTTTGCATATGTATACCACGAATAAGTTCCAGTCAAATCTAGAGACTGTGCTAGAGAAAAAGCTTCCTTTATCAATGGATTAATATTATTATTATATAGTCTAGCTAAATATAAAAGGGTTTGTGTTTTAATAAAACATTCTATAGGCAATCTTCCTAATTCAACTCTTGCTCCTAAATTGGATGCATTTTTTCTTATTCCTAGAGTAGATTTACAAAATTTAAGATGCATATTTTCAATAGGGGTTTTGTCTGTAAAATCAAGTTGATTAATTTGTTTTCCTGAAGATAAGGCTCTGTTTTTGGCTCTATGAAAAGAAATATATGTATCCAAATATGTTACTTCTGAATTATAGGTCATAATTGGTTTTACTAAAGAATCAAAAAGATTATTTGCTACTTTTATAGGTAGATTATTTAATGATTTAGAATAGGATTTTATTGCAAAAACTTTTTTGCCTTTTTGTCAGCTCTAAAGTTCTTTGTGATAAATTTCCATTACATTTTATCAACATTCCCAATCAAAGAGCTGAAAACTCTAAGGAAAAATGTCTCTCATATTAGGATATTTTTGATGCAAGTCTCGATTTTTACATAATTTACCTACTGAATCTTGGGAGACGTTTCAGTTCATGGTAGGTAGGGTGACTGATAGAATAGATATGAATTGTTTTCAAAATCTATAGCGTTTTTATTTGTTTGTCATATATATGTGAGGGGTCCCGGTGGCCGAGTGGTCTAAGTAGTTACTACTGTAATCACTAGCCAGTCAACACTGAGGTTGAGAGTTCAAACCCCGCTCATGCGGGTGCACTCGACTCCAATCTTAATTGACTCGGATTGTCAGTTTTCCTATCGAAGGTCGTGGTTTTCTCCGGGCACTCCGGCTTCCTCCACCAATAAAAACTGGCCGCCACGAAATAGCCCAAAAGCGGTGCTTAAAAGTGGCGTTAAAACACCAAAAATCAAATCAAATATATATATGTGTGTGTGAAGTGAAGATAACTACAAGTTGTTCTGCTGTACAAAGAAATAGCTCAAGACTACCTGAAAAATCTACAATATTCAAAGTAATATGTGAATTTGTTTCCCTTCTTTGTAGAATTATTTAACAAAATGATTATGAAGAGCCTGTAGTAAGCAAGCTTTTATACCCCACATAGTCCTTGTTCAGGTGACCTAGTGACATAATCACATTGTTATTTCTGTTACCTAAAGATGATCAATTTCTGTAGATTTAGACAATAGTATTGTTATACTAGTTTGACAATTACAAACAAAGTGACACCATCTATTCAACTTAATTTCATTGTTGATATATATATATATATATAAATACACTTAAAATCTTAAAATGACAACATTGATTATTGCAAAATAATTTTTTCAAATGATTTAATGTTTAGTACCATAGTCATTTATTTCAAATAATTAACCTGTAATAAAATAAGGAGATGGGGTGTGATTGCCAATGAGATAACAGTCTGATTACTATCCACCAGAGTCCAAATAATGTGGCTGTTGGCAGTTATCACTTTCAGACTTCAAAAGGGGAAAGGGAGGGTTATGGCTTGTTTTCTTAGTCAGAAAATTATTTATTTAGTTTTTTGACACGATCAATTAGATTATTTTTTTCAAAACTTGACACTATAATGTATAGAGGGAATTAGCATTCAGAATAATTTTTTTTTGTCATCTGCTTGATCAGAATATTTGTTTCATCAAATTGGGGATCAGAATATTTTTTTTTAGAAAAAACCCATAACCCCCCTGGAAGTTAGATGGTTGCTCTCTAATGTAAATATGGTAATTTTACATCATTATCGCCTCATTTTTTATAAGAACCTAGCTAGGATCTATTTCTTAGGCAAGGTGTATTACATAACTCTGAAAGCAATACAATCCAGTATTCTCCACAGGATTTTTTATAGCGCTGTGGTAAGCGCACGATATTAGATTGATTCCATATCACCTTAAGTGTTGTGTTTGCAATTTGATGCAGTTACATTTATTTACAACTACTATGTTTGTTATTCTTTATATAAAATAGACAAAGACCTGCATTTTTTTTTTTTACATTTGCATGTGCATTAACAGAAAAGTTATCAAACTTTAAAATTTTAAATGCTTAGATAACGTTAATAATTTGATTTCATTACCACCCGTCCCAAAATGTAGCACAGTGGGTACATTTTTTTTTCTCACTTTTAGCATGTTTAGTTGTTCGACTTATAAAATAGTTATATATCCTTAACAACTTCATAATTATTGCCACATATTTAAAGAAGGTTTTCAATGACAAAATTGGAATTTTATTTATAACTTTTATTTACATCCATCATACCAGTGGCGGATCCAGGGGGAGGGTTCCGGGGTTGGAACCCCCTTTTTGCCGATCAATGCATTTGAATGGGGACATAAAGTTGGAACCTTTTGAAAATGGCTGGATCCGCCCTGCATACTACAATTTTGCAATTAAAATTGGTATATCCTTTGATATCAAAGGAAGAAATGGAATAACTCTTTCCATAAGTACTGAAATGTTATTGAAGATATGTTGAAAATAGGTTAACATATCTGATCATTTTCCAAGATGAATATGATAGAAATCTTTGTTTTAAGAAGTCTTTTTTTATTTATTAAAGGTTGATTATCAGATTATTGGCCACAGGAATATCAAAGTGATTGTTGACTTTTCAAATATAAAAATATGCACAAAGAAGGAAATATATCTGATTCCTTGTGAAAAATAAAAGATAGAACATTGTCCTTTAATTGCTTTGGTAATTTAATTTCAAGAATGACAACATGTATGCTCTGTTACCATAAAGGTATTGTCCATTAGCTACTGTTTATTATGTTTATGGTTGAACTGTATCTTTGAACTTTGTCAATCAGTCATTATTTACTTCTTAAGCTGTGTAAGAACTTTCTTGCAATTGCAAATTGGTCTGGCATGATCACGATTTCTACAATTCTAAGTTCCAAACAAGTTCAAAATTTAGCACATTTGCAGTTTACAATACCCAAAGATCAGGCGAAACAACGATTTTGATTGGCTGATCACGGTTGTCTCCTTGGGAAAAGTTTGAGGAAAGTTCAAATTCGGGAACAATCATTATTTTGTGTAGAATTTAACAAAATCGTGTTTTATAGGTTTTACACGATCAGAATCGTGCAATCGTGACAAGGGTCAATATTTCATGCCTGAGTTGTGAAAATTGGCAGGTATGACAGGTTAAGAAATTAAAGAATGAAATTCTGTATAGTACATTAAGTAGGTAAAATACGGAACCGAGTTCCGAATGCGGGTTGGAAGTCTGGTCAATGGTAAAAGAAAATTGACTGCGTCATTTTCTAAAATGAATATTCTGATACGCTCTCTATGGCTTCATTCTCATATTGAATATGTGATGTTTCACCATTTTGTTTGGACTGACTGAAAATCATGGATTTTGTTTTATTTGTATTTAAAGAGAGTTGCCATTTGTTGCAATATAATTTAACATTATTTAAACTGTTTTGAAGACCCTCTTTCGATTCTGACAGGATCAAAAGATCATCCACAAAAGGAGGCATCCTCCCACCTTACTATTTATAAGCTTAAGGGACTTGAATCATTAATTATTTCCCTCATTTTTTTTTACAATATCATTAAATAAAGTGGGGTTCAGGGTGTCTCCTTGTTTAACCCTCTAGCAATATTAAAAATTCTGATACATAATCTTTGTATTTCAAAGATGATTTAGTATTTAAGTATTGTTGTTTTATAACTCTGTAAAAGACCTGCCAACTTCCATTTTGCATAATTTATAAAGTAAAGCAGTCTGTGATCACTCTTGCACTGAAATTTCATTCATTTTGGTCGGTATTTAGTGTTTGGGACTTACAACAATAAGGGACATACTGTATACCATTTAGTCACAGCATTATAATGTTCTATAATCTCAGCACCAAGTAGGACTCAGTAAAAGGTTAGCGGTCAATTTCCAGGGAGAGTTTGAAAACGGATGTTGACAACTTGTGTATTTCCGGAGACAAGGGCGGATACATAAGGCCGAAATCCGAATTTAATTTTTCACCACCGGGAATGATGATTTAAAAAAAAAATGTTACACTATATTTTTGCCTTTTAAAGTACTTCTTTGAAAGCACACTTATTTAAATTAATATTAGCTATATATCAGCGTGTACCTTTTGTGTTTTGTAGCTATACAAAATAATTAATGTTGACGAAGTTGGCGAATAGAACATAAAAAAATAAATGTAGGCGAACTTGGCTAAGTTTGTGAACATTACATATAAAATAATTTTGGTGAACTTGGTGAACAATAATGATTTTGTAAAGGTTGGCGAACTTGGCGAACATTAAGGGACCGTGCAATATTTATCAGGCAGGTGGGACCGGTGCAAATTCTGGTTTTGAGAAAACAAAGTTAATGTCCTATACTTTGAGCCGTAAAAACTCAATGTCCTATGACATTCATGCAGAACAAAAAGTATGTCCTATTACTTTACAATCTGCTCAGAGTCTGATAGACCATATTTTGACTGGTCGAGCACAGATTTGCCATGACTCGACTGAACTCAAATTTGGTCTCAACTTTACTTAATAAGTCTGATTGAGCACTTGATAATCCAGGTATGGTCTTAATATGGATCTTGTCTGTATACCAGCTTTGATTATTTGGAATATCTACTAATTTTCACTTCTTCGTACTACATTTGTATTAACATCAAGATTATTCTCCTTTAATCTGTACAGGGAAGTTTTATTGTTGATATTTACCCTTATGTATCTAGTGTTAAATTAGGTATTTATATGACAGACCTTTCTTGGTATTCCTAATTATTGGAAGATTTTATATAGACAGAAAAAGTATACCTAAAACGACAAAGTTATTTTTCATTTACCTGTATATATTATGAAAACCGGTTTTTCAAAAGTGATTATTTTCTAAGGGTTTAATATTTCGCGGTAGTGTTTTGCCATGGCTTTATTTGGACTTGTTTGTTTGCTTTTGGCCTTGAATGTTTGTCCCTAATATTTTATTAACTATGTATTTACTTTCAGGTATCACAGATCGAATTTATTCGTTCATAGTGTGTTAATTTACGTTTTTGATTGAGTTAAGCCTTCCAATTGATGTTTTATCGTGTGTTTTCTATGTTGTGATGTTATACTATTGTTTCAGAAAAAGGAGAAGGTTTGGTACCATTAAAACGTTTAATCCTGCTGCAAATGTTTGCACCTGTCCTAAGTCAGGAATCTGATGTACAGTAGTTGTCGTTTGTTTATGTAATTTATACGTGTTTCTCATTTCTCGTTTTTATATATACTAGACCGTTGGTTTTACCGTTTGAATGGTTTTACACTAGTACTTTTGGGGCCCTTTATAGCTTGTTGTTCGGTGTGAGCCAAGGCTCCGTGTTGAAGGCCGTACATTGACCTATAATGGTTTACTTTTATAAATTGTTATTTGGATGGAGAGTTGTCTCATTGGCACTCACACCACATCTTCCTATATCTATTAACAAATTGCTCGACCCGTCTTGACTCAGTCTTGACCAGTCTCAACCTGTCTTGCCCTTTTAATTTAGTGTCGGCTGGTCTGAATCAGCTTATCTATCTCAATTATATATTGATTTTCAAAATTCTAGGTTATTTAGTAGTTTGGTTCATTGCTGTCAAATTTAAGCATTAGATGTATAGGTAAAAAGCTCAAATTTTCAGTTCGGACTAAATTCAGATAGTCACCTTTAAAAATTTCTATCAATTTTTCCAATCAACTTGGATTGTCATATAACTCTACAGCTATCTCAATTATATATTGATCTTACATAATGCCAGGTTGTTTGGTAGTTTGGTTTGTTGCTGTCAAATTTATGGATTTAATTAATAGGTAAAAAAGTGCTAGAATTATCAGTTAAGGGTAAATTCCGATAGTCACCTTTAAAAATTTGTATAACTTTTCCAATTCAACTTGGATTTTCATAAAACTGTACAGCAATATCAATTATATATTGATCTTACAGAATGCCAGGTTGTTCGGAAGATTGGTTTCTTGCTGTGAAATTAATGGATTTAATTAATAGGTAAAAAAAACTAGAATTTTCAGTATAGGCTGAATTCAGATAGTCACCTTTAAAAATTTCTATAAATTTTTCAAATCAACTTGGATTTTCATATAACTCTACAGCTATCTAAATTATATATTGATCTTACAGAATGCCAGGTTGTTTGGTAGTTTGGTTTGTTGGTGTCAAATTTATGGATTTAATATATAGGTAAAAAAGCTACAATTTTCAGTTTAGGCTTAATTCAGATAGTCACCTTTAAAAATTTGTATAATTTTTCTAAATCAACTTGGATTTTCATACAACTCTTACAGCTATCTCAATTATTCATTGATCTTACAAAATGCCAGGTTATTTGGTATTTTGGTTTGTTACTGTCAAATTTATGGATTTAATTAATAGGTAAAAAAGCTACACTCTTCAGTTTAGGCTAAATTCAGATAGTCAACTTTAAAAATTTATATAACTTTTCTAAATCATCTTGGATTTTCATAAAACTCTACAGCTATCTCAATTATATATTGATCTTACAAAATGCAAGTTTATTTGGTAGTTTGGTTTATTTCTGTCAAATTTAGGGATTTAATTAATGAGGGGCTGATGGGTTATTTTCGTCCTTCGTGATCCAGGTATTTTGCTTGCCGTGATTCGTTTTTGCATTGATTTATTGTCCGTGACTCGTGATAATTGCATTTTTCGTTCTCCGTGATGGAGGTGTTAAATCGTCGTTTTTCGTGAACAGTTTTGTGGTATTAAAATAGAATCCACCCTAATTTATATTGAGAGTTGTCGTTCTTAAACTTTATTTATAAAGGACTGGTACTATTTGAAGCAATGTACGGTAACCAGTCGCTAAAGTTTAAGTAGCGCGGAGCTGGTTCCTGGCAGTTTGACAGGTTTCAGAGTATGATTCTGACTCCGATGTTGCAAATGAACATGAAGATATGGGACCTATTTCTGACACCAACTTGTTTCTATTCAATTTATGAAAGGGGCTATAAGTAAAAGTACGTGAGACTAGGCATTGGTGTAGCTTACATTGCGGCAACCGAGACAGAAGACCCGTTAAAAATAATAATTATAAAAAAAAATGAAAGCAACTTTTCTTTGTATTCTTTTAAACAATTTTCAAAAAATTCAAAAGACACCTACTTAACGTTTATACCCTATCGAGTTCAAGACTTATGGAAACATCTCCATCCCCTAATTGAAAATCACTACCCCGGGTTTGCGGTATAGTTTTTAGTAATCTGAATATGTCGGAGTCAAAGAAATCGACACAACTTGATAAAAGCTGACAAACTTCTATCTGTATATATTCTTCCCCAAGCAAAATTATTAATTTTGTGTGAGAAACATTTCTAGTATGAGGGACTTAGTGAGGTTTACGAAATACACAAAATGCCCATAAATTATTCTAAACTTTAAAGAATAGAGTTTTAAGATGGTGCTAAAATCACATAGGTTCACTTCCTATTATTGGGTATACAGGGGATGCCTGGCTCTACTGTGGAGCAGTGAGCCAGGATCCCAGGCTACCAAAAATATGGGTCATAATTTTGCAAGATTTTATAAAAATGACCCTCCTTTTACAAAATCCTTTATTAAAATGCACTTACGTTTGATAACTGTATATTTTGATTTGGGGTAGCCTATATATATGATCTCCATATTATATATTGTTATGTCAGAAAATCGCCTTTTAATTGTAGCCAACAAAAGACACAAATCAATAATAAAATTTAACAAGATTTATTATACACTAGTTTACAAAAGTATTACACAAAAGAAATGTCAACTTAACTGTCAAAATATGAGTCCAATCTTTTATCTTTTCTTTATCCGGAAATCTTCACGGAATCCACAGAATATTATATCCAATTGGTCACAATCTAGTATGATGTAGTTTGTAAATAAAAGTGTCAATCCAACTGCAGAGAATGTTGATGTCTATCGATATCTAAGTCTATCTATGTCTATGTCCAAATCTCTATATTTTTACTAACTTTTGGGTCTGCATTTAAATACTCAAACAGAAATTTCTAGACAACGCTAGAAATATAAATTACGCATCTTTTGTTATGATCATTCTGGAAACGTTATGTAAGTGAAATAGAAAGTTCTAATCATTCCATGAGTATCAATGAATGTTCCAGTGAATTCTAAACTGCATAGTTGTAACACAATGTATTTTATTTTGTACACAATGTATATAAAACAATGTAAACATTCTTAGGCCACACAAAACAAATTAGGCCAACTAAATAAATATAATAGTTACAATATCATAACACCTCCCCTTAAAAAGTTTGAGTGTAACAAAACTTTTCATGAATAATATGTACAAAAATACATAGTATATACAAATTGTTTCAATAAGTTCTAGATAAAGCATCTGCTATTACATTATCTTTACCTTTAATATGTTTTACAATAACATCATATTCCTGTAACAATAAACTCCACCTAGTCAATCTCTGGTTCTTGTTTCTCATTTTATGTATGAAGGTGAGAGGATTATGATCAGTATAAACAAGAATAGGATGCACAGTGGGATTTAAATATACATCAAAATGTTGAAGTGCAGACAACAGTGCAAAACACTCTTTTCAATAGTTGAATAATTTTTCTGATGTTTATCTAATTTCTTAGAAAAATATGATATAGGTTTTCAACATTATCATCTGTCTCTTGATATAAAACAGCTCCAACTCCTACATCGCTTGCATCGACGGCAAGTTTGAATTGTTTTCATAGTCTGGAGTGATCAGAACTGGACTATTAATTAAAAGTGATTTGCTATTTTCAAAAGCGTTTTGACAATTTTCACTCCAGATGAATTTAGAATCTTTCCGTAAAAGATGAGTCAATGGTTGAACAACAGTCGCAAAATTTGAACAAAATTTTCTGTAAAATCCAATCATGCCTAAATATCTCATAAGTTGTTTTTATTTGTAGGAAGAGGAATTTGGTAATTGCATCCACTTTAGCCGTAATAGGTTTCACCTGACCTTGGCCAACTGTATGCCCTAAATAATCAACAGTGGCCTGACAAAATTCACTTTTACCAAGATTAACAGTCAAATTTGATTGTGACAATCTATCAAAAGTATCATATAAATGTGTTAAATGTTCTTCCCAGCTATCACTACATACAATAAGATCATCAATATAAGCATAACAACAGTCTAAATCTTTTATAACATTATTGATCATTCTTTGAAATGTAGCTGGAGCACTTTTCATGCCAAACGGCATTACAGTATATTGAAATAAGCCATCTGGTGTGACAAAAGCTGATATTTCTCGAGCTCTCTGTGTCAATGGGACTTGCCAGTAACCTTTCAATAAATCAAATTTACTCACAAATTTTGCTTTTCCAATGTTATCAATGCAGTCGTCTATCCTTGGAATCGGATAGGAATCAGATTTTGAAACAGAATTTACTTTTCTGAAATCAGTTACGAAACGAAAGGTTTTATCTGGTTTGGGCACAAGCAGACAAGGAGAGCTCCATTCACTGTTACTCGGCTCAATAATATCATTGTCAAGCATATATTTAATTTCTTGTCTCATAAATTCAAGTTTGAGTGGATTGAGCCGGTAAGGATGTTGCTTAATTGGAGAAGCATCACCAACATCGACATCATGACAAACAGCAGTGGTTTTGTTTGGCACATCTGGAAAAAGATTTTAAAAGAAAATACCAAGGCTTTTAATTTTCTCTACGATCAAAAGACAGATGTGCAAGTTTTGAATCTAAATTTGACAAAATTTCTGAATTTTTCAATCTAACTGTCTCTTCCATAGTTTTAGAACTAAAAGGTGGTTCAATTACACCTGGTTTGTCATGATTGTTCTCCAATTTAACCATGGCTAAAGTGGCAACTGGTTTATTCTCACCTTCATTAGTACGCTCAAAATATGGTTTTAACATATTAATGTGACACACTCTATTTTGTTTACGCCGACCTGGTGTTTTACAATATAATTCAAATCATTAATTTTACTCTCTATGGTATAAGGACCACAATATTTAGCTTCTAATGGATGTCCAGGGACTGGCAAAATACAAGTACCTTATCACCAGGCTCAAAAATCTGTCCCTGGCATCTTTATCATACCATATTTTCATCTTATTCTGAACAGTTTTAAATTGTTCTGAGCAATTTGACAAGCAGTATACAATTTTTCTTTAAATCTAGATACATAGTCTAGAAGATTCAAGTCAGTGTGTTCAGTAAGCCATTTTCCTTAATCAATTTTAAAGGTCCCCTTACAGTATGACCAAATACCAACTCAAAGGGACTAAAACCAAGGGATTCTTGAACAGCCTCTCGGACCGCAAAAGTAAAAGTGAACACCATCATCCCAATCCCTGTCAAATTGAAGACAAAAGTTCTAATCATGTTCTTCAATGTTTGATGAAAACGTTCTAAGGCACCTTGAGATTCTGGATGGTAAGCACTTGATCTATACTGAGCAATCCCTAACTGGTACACGACTTGCTGAAATAAACCTGACATGAAATTTGAACCCTGGTCGGACTGTATAGACTTTGGAAGTCCTACTAGCGTGAAAAATTTGATCAGAGCTTTGACAATAGTAGGTGTCTTGATATTCCTTAACGGAATAGCCTCAGGAAAACGAGTGCAGGTACACATGATTGTCAATAAATACGCATTTCCGGTCTTGGTCTTCGGTAAAGGTCCAACGCAATCAATGAGTACTCGGCTAAAGGTTCTTCAAAGGCTGGAATAGGCAGAAGTGGTGCTGGTGGTATTTTCTGGTTAGGCTTACCAACAACCTGGCATATATGGCATGATTTGCAGTATTCTGCGACATCATTTCTAAGTCTTGGCCAGTAGAAATGCTGCAAGATTTTAAGGCAAGTCTTCCTTATACCTAAGTGTCCAGCCAAGGGGGTGTCATGGGCAAGACCAATAATTTCTTGCCTATAAATTTTCGGCACCACCACTTGGTATACCACTCTCCATTCCTCCTCTGGGGTAGCATCAGGGGGCCTCCACTTTCTCATTAAAATGCCGTCTTGATGGTAATAGCATTCGGCCACTTTGTCTGCTTCCTCCTGTGGTTGAGCCCTCTTGCTAGGCTGAAGAACTTCAGGGTCTTTATTTTGTTCTTTGACAAATTTCCTTCGGTCTAATGAATGGCTGTTTACGTCTGGCCATGGCATAATTACATTCTTGCTAATACTAGGTGGTCTTATTACGGCCTTCTCTGAGCTACCGGGACCTTCAATGTCGGCTAGAAAGGTGTCAGAAAGGTCCATGTAATCAAACTGGTTTTCTTGCAAATCCTCATTTTGTTGTTTTCTAGCCATCGCCCTAGTAACGACACAAGCTGGATACAGTTCAGCATCATCTTCAGGTGATTTAGCATCCACCACCGGTTCACTGGTAACAATTGGTTCAGCAACCACTTTGTTCCTAGCTGGATCATTTCCTAGCAATAATGAAACACCCTCAACAGGGAGATTAGGACGAACACCCACAACAACCGGTCCAGTTATCAAATCTGACTTCAGATAAATACGATGGAGGAACATCTATACAACCTAACTCCACACCTTGTAACAAAACGGAGGCACCAACAGAAGTCTCCTCGGACAAAGGCAACACACCTTCTAACAATAAAGACTGAGAAGCTCCAGTGTCCCGTAAAATCTTAATAGGCTGAGGAGTAGTATTATCAACAATAGAAACAAACCCATCAGACATAAAAGGTTTATAATTTTCCATGTAATCACAAAACTGGACTTAAAAGCCTGACTCGCAGGACATTCCAACGTATTGGTAACACGGGGTGTCGTACAAGCACTGGTCTTGGGCTTATTATCTCTTTCATTCTTCTTCTGGAGTCTGAAACAATCAGCCATCAGGTGACCATTCTTCTTACAATAAGCACAAGTCAGTGACTTCTTCTCAAAAGTATCAAATTTCGGACTAGACATATTATAACTAGACTGACTCTTATTCTGTGCAACAGGCTTACTAACAGTACGCTCAGAGCTTTGATTCTTGTAATTTCCACTCAAGTATTAAAATTGTGACCTTTGAAACTTCTTTTATGTGAAAGGGTATAATTATCGGAAATAACAGCTGCATCTTGTAATGTCTCAACAGTTTTGTCATCTAAATGTGTTTTAAGTCTAAATGAACACATTGCTTGAACTCTTCTAATAACATCAGCTGTCTTAGGTTCTTAAAATTGTTATCTATTTTCTTTGACGTAAGCCATTTATCAAATAGATCTTCTTTTTCCTAGCAAATTCAACATAGGTTTGTGAATCAAACTTTTATAAGATCTAAACTTCTGTCTATATGCTTCTGGCACTAGCTCATAAGCTTTCAAAACTTCCTTTTAACCGTGTCATAATCAGAACTTTGTTCGGATGAAAGTGCTGAGTAAATTTCAGCGGCCTTGCCCTCAAAAACACTTTGCAGCATTGTAGTCCAAAAGGCTTCGGCCATTTCAAATTATGAGCAATTTTCTCAAACTGTGGAAAATATTTATCGACTGTTTTTCACAAAATCTGGGAACCAAACGTATATTTTTTGCTGCATCAAAATGTTCTGATTTCGACTGTACATTAGTGTTACTTTCTCCTTTGACCATTTCAATTTTTATTTTCTCCATCTCTAACCTTTCCTTCATTTCAAGTTCTGCCTGTTTTAATCTAAATTCATCTTCTTTTTCTTTTCTTTTCTCCATCTCTAACCTTTCTTTCATTTCAAGTTCTGCCTGTTTTAATTTAAATTCATCTTCTTTTTCTTTTCTTTTCTCCATCTCTAACCGTTCCTTCATTTGAAGTTCTGCCTGTCTTTCTTCTTTTTCCAATTGTTTTATTTTGAGTTCATGTTCTAATTCAAGCTGTTTTAATTTGATAGCGTCAACATTTTCGACCTTAAGATCAAGAGCCTCTTCACCTAAAATTTCTGCGTCAACTAATTTGTCTATTACCAAATTTTTTATAATTTGTTTTCTCATAGATACTCTAAAGTCTAATTTCAGATGTTTAGCAAGCAACACTAATTCCTCTTTCTTTAAATTATCAAACTTCTCCAGGTCTGGCGGTTTCAAAATTTGCCGGCTTCAAATGCCATTTTGTAGAATTTTGTTGGCTATTTCTAATAAAATACTGAACAAATATTTTTTTAAAATAAGATATTAACGTTATCCCGGACTTGAGCCCCAATTTCTGTTATGTCAGAAAATCGCCTTTTAATTGTAGCCAACAAAAGACACAAATCAATAATAAAATTTAACAAGATTTATTATACACTAGTTTACAAAAGTATTACACAAAAGAAATGTCAACTTAACTGTCAAAATATGAGTCCAATCTTTTATCTTTTCTTTATCCGGAAATCTTCACGGAATCCACAGAATATTATATCCAATTGGTCACAATCTAGTATGATGTAGTTTGTAAATAAAAGTGTCAATCCAACTGCAGAGAATGTTGATGTCTATCGATATCTAAGTCTATCTATGTCTATGTCCAAATCTCTATATTTTTTACTAACTTTTGGGTCTGCATTTAAATACTCAAACAGAAATTTCTAGACAACGCTAGAAATATAAATTACGCATCTTTTGTTATGATCATTCTGGAAACGTTATGTAAGTGAAATAGAAAGTTCTAATCATTCCATGAGTATCAATGAATGTTCCAGTGAATTCTAAACTGCATAGTTGTAACACAATGTATTTTATTTTGTACACAATGTATATAAAACAATGTAAACATTCTTAGGCCACACAAAACAAACCAGGCCAACCAAATAAATATAACAGTTACAACATCATAACAATATAAATATGCTGTTGAGAATCTTATATTAGTTATGGTCAGTTATTATATTAGATTAAATCAATTCATTTGAAAGTTCACCTTTCAAATTTGTTCCCAAATGAAACCCAGAAATTTGTCTCTGATTTGTATATAAGTACATGTATAGGTCATTCTTTCTTAATATTTATATAACTAAAGGTACTGAATTTCAGTGAATGTTATATTAAAATGGCCGGTACGTTTTTTGAGGCAAAAATGGCACACCCTTACCCCAAAAATATTGAAGTAACCCCCCGGGGCTAAAATAAAAAAGAAAGGAAAATAAAATTATGGATAATAAGAATTAATAATGAATATTTGAAGACCCCATTCAAATCCTCAGATATATAATATAACCGGTAACGTCTAAAATTGAAACATCGTTGTGTGTTGACATTCACTACGTGTGCACAGGGGTTTGTTACCATTTGTCGGGTTTACAAACTATGGGAACCCCTAAAAAATCACTAGCTGAGACCCGGAATATTTTTCGATTTTACATGCATGTTCTATAAGTCAGCTGATATGGTTTCTTGGTGGATATACTGTATTATTGACTTGCTATGTCATTAAAGTATTATACCCCATATCCGTCTCCGTTAATTCATAAAGAATTTAAAACCTATGAAATTCACTGCAATTATTCAATTTGAAAAAGTGGTAAATGTTTTGAGAACATTTATGTATTCATTTGAACATTGAAAATGATGTAGGTACCAGTAATCAACTCATATATCTGTAGTATAACTTTAATAGTGCAAGACAATATTAACATTATTATGATGAAATAAATTAAAACAAGTGTTATCATTAATTCTTAATAGATTCTTTTTGTTTAAATAGCAAAACCTCTACAGCTTATCGGGAGCTTCGCCCTGTTTCTCATTGTCTCAAATTGACGGACGTATATATGTTTACAAGAATCATTCGAGTTCGATACGTACGCTACTTAAGCATTTAAATAATGAATAAACTGTACTAACCAGTTGGTCTATATAGATTAACTAATGGAAAGCAATTTCTAGTTATATTTTTCATGTTTTTTTCTTTTGTCTACTTTTCAACATTGCTAATAAAATTCAAAAAATTCTAACCAGTTGGTCTATATAGATTAACTAATGGAAAGCAATTTCTAGTTATATTTTTCATGTTTTTTTTTCTTTTGTCTACTTTTCAACATTGCTAATAAAATTCAAAGTATTGTCTTTCCATCAGTTTTTGGTAGGCCTGCTTGAACCTTGAAGCTTTTGTTATATCTATATGAATTTCAACGGTTTTAAAAACACTGCACTATGAAATGCTTGAAATAATTTAAGTTATTACTGTGTATTTGCTTGGTCTCCTGGAGTTGTGTTGGTGTCCATTGCCTTATCGTGAAAAATAATTTCAAAGATTTTTTAAGGTACATGTATATGGATGTGGATAGTATATCGCACCTCGATAGTAAATACTGAAATAAAGCCATATACTCAAATAATGAGATATCAAATTGAAATCATTTGTTGAAAGAAAAAAATCTCCAATTGGCGAGTCGGTGTTGGTACACAAGTTCAAAGATGCCAAATGTACTTGCAGTACACTCCACTTTTGCAGATTAAAAGACAGACCACAAAATTGCCGAATGGTATGTTTCTCCAATATTTTAACACTTCCATGGGAATGTTCTTTCCCAACGGGCTGCTTTTCAGCCTTTCCATCAAAGACTCGTGTTATAGTAATAATTTACTCATGTATAGCAGTGGCGGATCCAGAGGAACCCCCTTTTTGGACGATCAATGCATTTGAATGGGGACATATAGTTGGAACCCCCTTTATCCTGGGTTGGGAACCACCCTTTTAAAATGGCTGGATCCGCCCCTGTATAGGAGCTACCATTTGATTTTAGGGGAGGGCAGGATGAAATTTGAAAAAAAAGGGATGTGTTTTAGTTGATTTTAGTCTCTGATGCATGATTTTTTTATTATTAATTGTTTTTGGCTTTTAACTAGCTGTCAGTTTCTGCGAGTACTCTCAAATCGTACTTTCTTGTTTATTATACCTGTTGATACTAATTGTAATGCTTTTTTGTTATTTAATGTTTACTTTTTCAGGGTTATATCTGGTCTATATACCAGCTTTGATAAGTGTTTGATATTACTATAAATTTTCACTTCTTCGTACTATAAACATCAAAATTATGTATTTTGTAAAAATATTTCCTTTCTCCATTTGAACTGTACACGTATACCTAACAACAAAAATGGTGTTAATATGTCTTTTGATTGAGTTAAGCCATTTCAATTGATATTTTATAGTGTGTCTTTCTATGTTGTGATGTTACACTATGGTTTCAGATAAGGGTGAAGGTTTGGTACCATTAAAACGTTTAAACCCGCTGCAATTGTTTGCACCTGTCCTAAGTCAGGAATCTGATGATCAGTAGTTGTCGTTTGTTGATGTGGTTAAATAAGCGATTCTCGTTTTTATATAGATTAGACCGTTGGTTTTCCCGTTTGAATGGTTTTACACTAGTAATTTTGGGGCCCTTTATAGCTTGCTGTTCGGTGTGAGCCAAGGCTCCGTGTTGAAGACCGTACTTTGACCTATAATGGTTTACTTTTATAAATTTTGACTTGGATGGAGAGTTGTCTCATAGTCACTCATACCACATCTTCTTATATCTAGGACAGGAGTTTTGAGAAAAAAAAGGCAGGATGAGCAACCGTTTGCTCAAAAAAAGGCAGGATGACAATTTATGTAAAAATAGTCAGGATAAACTAATAAAAAAAAAGCAGTACCGAATAGAGTGAAAAATAAAAAGTCAGGACAGAGATTAAAACTAAAAAAAAAAAATGCAGGACAAAATTGTTCATCCTAGCCCACCCCATAAAAATTAAAATGTTTGCTCCCTAAAACTTTCCACTAAATGCGTGAGCAACGTGCTTTATGATTATCAAATAAGTTGTAAACTGTGATCAGGAAAATTTATTTCCTGTGAACTGTGATCAGCAAGTTTACCATCTCGTGAACCGTGATGAGAACCCCCTCCCCATTACCCCCTCAATATACTGCTTTCAGGTTCTCATAAGACCAAAGACTGACACTAACGGAATACAAACTTAATATATTTTTTAGGAAAACAAACAAAACAAGACTGTGGATAACATCATCAGAAATAAAATTGCCATTTATCCTGTAGTGTTTCGAGAACAAACCTATTTACGAATTACAGTGAAAGTTTATAACACGGAGGAAGATTACAAGAAGCTATGTTAGATTATAGAAGACGGATTGTTTTAAAAGGAACATCGACTGAGTAGGTAAACTGTTGGATGTACGCTCATAGAATCACAACAGTTGCAGCTTACTCGACTCAGTTTGTCAATTTTGTCATTACTGATTTGGAGTACCATTGTTGACTGTTTTACATGGCGTATCAGATATAAATATCATGTATATTGTCAACTATTTTTGTTTTATGATTACATATAGAAACTAGATTATCTGTAAGAACTACAATTTTTCAAATGATCTGGATTATAAATTTAACAGATTATAGAAAGAAATATATTTTGAAGATTTCAATTCAATTTGTTTTCATGTTTATCCGGTTGTCTCCCCTTACACAATGGCTGTGCATTTTTCACGCTGCTGAAAACTGAATGATAATCCTGAATATATATGGTAGAGGGCGAGTAAACAGATACAATTGATATACTTAAATACTTTTATAGCAGTCTACAAACTTTTATTAAAGTTAAGATACGGGTCAGTAGGTGAATTTCTCAAAACCTCAAACCCTTGAACACGTTGTAAATCTGGTTTTACAAAATGGCGACCAACGGCAACGAAATATTAAAAAACATTAAAATTGACACAGATATGTCAAAGATAGACACAGAATACCCATCTAATTGTTTACCAACAAAGCTGAATAAGCGCACCGGCAAGGCAAAGAAATGTCAATTCGAGGCTATTGATATAAATATGTATGAAGAAAGTGCACATATGATTACATTTCACACTTCTATAAATAGAATCCAACCCTGGATAAAGGCTCTCAGCCTGCTTTATTTTGAAAATATGGGTAACCAAGAAGATAATGTAATAAAATGGTCAGATGTACCAGAAAGATGGTCTGACAGACATGATGTTGCTAATTCCATATTAATAGAAGTCAGGGATCCAAGTGAATACATCTTGAAATATAATGTCACCTTTTTTGTAACAACAGGTACTATTAGAGTACAAGGAAGTAACTACCTCTCCTTTGTAGAAAAAGATTTTCCAATCCTGATTGAGATAATGAAACTATTAGATACATGTGACAATGACGAGACCTCCATGAAAACAATCGAAGATCATGAACTTAATGAAGTGGTCACACACCCAACAATAAATGATCAAGTAATGACTGTTTCAGAAAAACAAACCAAGACTGATACGAACAATATAAATGAAGAAACATCTATAGTTTCACAAAACCTAAACCCATCCAAGCCAAACATTGACACTAATAACAATGCAGCAGATACCCCTGCACAAACTGAAGTCAATTTGTCTCGTCTTCAACAATGCTTCCTTGATACTATTTGTAAACTTGAAATTAGTCAAGGAAAAGACACTACTTCTATATTAGAGGCTATTAATGGGTGCAGAATACTTCTTTTGCAAGGTCAGTCTCAACTTGACCACAAGAGCACTGATAAGGACACTCTGTCCAAAGAATTACAATCAGTACAACAAAAATCAAAACATTACAAGAGGAAAAGATTCTCTGAAGTCACAACTACAAATCGAAAAGGGAATGTTATGCTTTTAAAATGTCAGTATGATGATTTGAACAATCATAGTATAAATTTGCTAGAAGAGACTAGAAAGGAATTAGAGAAACTTGTCTCATCCACAAACTCTGAGCTTGACTTTAATGCAAATCGACTTATAACAAAAAACCAAGAACTACAAACACTTTATGAATCCGAGCACAATTTAAGGCTACAGTTAGATAAAGCAATGGACGAAATAATCAACCTGAAAAGTCAAATTTCAACATCAATGGATATTTCTGGTCACCTTGCTGAAACGGTAACATCCAAATCACACCATGAGACTAAAGAACAAATTAACCAACAATCAATATTGAAACCTAGTGTACTTCTAATAGGAACCTCAATTTTTCGTGGTATCAACGAAAACGAATTATCATCAAGTGTAGATGTAATTGGAAACATGCTTTACTCTGGATAAAACAAATGAGTATATCCTTGGTTATAATCCTCAAACACCACCAGCTGTTGTTGTTTTACAAATACTTACCAACGATCTGAAGACAAAAACTCACAGAATTGTGCATGTGAGCTGTTTGCACTTATATCCATTATTCAAGAGAAATGGTGTGAAACAAAATGTTT
Source organism: Mytilus coruscus (assembly GCA_017311375.1). Lineage (NCBI taxonomy): Eukaryota > Metazoa > Mollusca > Bivalvia > Mytilida > Mytilidae > Mytilus > Mytilus coruscus. The sequence continues at coordinate 13,459 of JAASAO010000885.1, read as the reverse complement.
AATCTCACTTGCTACTCCAAGAAAAGATGATATGATGCACCACACTAATGGTCAGATTGTTAATGCTCTGATTAAACAAAATTTTATGGTAAGCATTATACAGAGCTCGAGAAAGTCCAACTCATTGAACATAACAACATGTATTATGAGGGACAGGCAAATGAGGAATTGTTACAGAATGACTTGTATCACCTAAACGATAAGGGTGTGTCATGTCTTGCATCTAATATAAAGCAAGCAGTCCACCAAATCCTCAAAGTTCCGCTTCCACCGACCCGTAGACCTAGAAGCCAATCTCGTAACAGAAGAGGAAGAGGTAGAGGCGTGGCCGTGGAGATACAAAGTAACTTTGTACAATGATGATAATGTCAATTTTGTTCTACACATATATTGTTCATATTCATATAACATGATTTTCTTTTATTATATATACATGTATATGCAGTAGAACTTGCATGTTCTATTTTTCCATATAAAATTCAGGATGTCATAAATGAACAAAGATTTCATTGTAAAATTTTAATATTGTTCATTATTATTTGAATAGTTAAAAGTCATATACAAATTGAACGTAGTTTGTAACTAATATAGTTGATATCAAATAACGCAAGGATTGCCTTAATTTTATTCCCTTTATTTCAATTGTCTGAATTGAATGTGTAAATTTGCACATTAGGGAATTTTGGTAAACTACTAACTAAGTTTATAAAAGAAAAAAGAAATCAAAATCAAAAGTCAAGGACACAAACAACTGATTTAACTTGACGGCCATTTAATTCTGATTCATTAATTGGCACCTTATAAAAGGTTTATCATTTTGCATATTCTTTATCATATTGTTTATAAAAGATTTAAATACTTGGAAAGTGTTCTAAATAATTCTTTTCATTTTTTTTGTAACTTTCTTTGATATTTAAAATAATACAAGAATAGAAGGGACTATGTCACTAAGAACAGTCACGTCATTGAAAATGTGCTTTCTTAATTTAGGGGCCTTATGAACAAGGAGGGTAACAAAACAGATGATCCCTTTTCTTAAACAAAATTGATAAATATGATTTGGCTTTTTGCTGAAACACACATCGTATATGAGTCCAATATTCATAGAATAGGTCCTTTTAATTGTTATAATGTATGTAGACCTAAAACTAGGGCAAACAATAGATTTTTGGTGGGTTGGCAGTCTTAGTTAAAAAATATCAAACCTTATGTAAAATTCTCAAAACACTTATACTGACATTATGTGGATAAAGTTAGAAAAGGATTTTTCGGTTTTCAAAAGACTTGTATATGTGTGTAGTGTATAACCCACCCTCAATGTCATCATATACCCAGGGACTCGACCGGGATATTATTGAATGTTTAGAACAGGAAACTGCAAAATATATGAAAATGGGTAATGTTTTGCTGTGTGGTGATTTTAATGCAAGAATTGCTAATTCCCTGATTATATTTTAAATGATGATCAATCTTATTTACCTCTTTTAATAACTACCCCATTGACAAACAAATCTTAAAAAGACAAAGCAGTGATACAACATCTGATTCAAGGGAAAAGAGTCTTTTAGATCTTTGTATTCTGAACCAGTTAAGGATACTAGATGGCCGAGTTCTTGGGGATGTTTTTTGGAATATACACATGTTATACGCCAAAATGGCAGTAAGGTGGTTGACTATGTGATGGTGTCGGAAAGTATTTTGATTCAAATTATATATTTTATCTACACACTTTATACCTACTATTTCAGATTGTCATTATATACTGGAATGGGAAATATCAAGTAAATTTACTGTTGATGATAATGATTGTAATATTAATATGTTTGATAAATCTCCAAACTTCATATGGTCAGATGACTCACCTACAAACTTTCAGACAGCTTTATTACTACCAGATATACAAACACAAATTGATTCATTTAATAAAAGTATAATCAAAGAGTCTCAATCCTCCGTCGATGAGGCTGCTGCAGAATTATCACATATTTTCTTGTCTGCTGCTACTAATTCTCTAAAAGAAATAAACTAAGGAATAAGAAAATAAAGACAAAAAATGGTTTGATGGAGATTTGTACCATCTCCGAAACAAATTAATAAGTTACGGTAAAGTATATTCAAAATTTCCTTATGACCCAATAGTGAGAGGTCACTATTATAAGCTTAATAAGCAATACTCTAAACTTAGAAAATTTAAGTATAAAGAATATAAAAATCACTTGTTGAACAGTTACAGAATCTACATGATGATAATCCTAAATCTTATTGGAAGTTAATTAATGATTTAAAAAATAATGATAATAAGGATCATAGTTCTGCTGTTGCACCATCTGCGTGGGTTTCACATTTCAATGGATTATATCAAATACATGATTCATTCAAAGAAAGAGTGGCTAAGTTGGAAAAAAAGCTAGATAATCTTGAAAAAAATGTTTGTTTTAATAATCTTGATAAACTTATAACAGAGAAAGAAATTTCTTTGCCATTTCTAAACTACATTGTAACAAATCACCAGGCTTGGATAAGATTTCAAATAATATGATTAAACACAGTCAAACTATTTTACTGTCATCTCTTTCGAAAATATTTAATTCTTGTCTGTCTCATGGTTTATACCCAAGAAATTGGACCGAAGGTTACATCACAGTATTACATAAGTCAGGAGACGTCACTGACCCAAATAATTATAGAGGACTAACCATCACTAATGCAATCGGTAAGCTTTTTAACAGTGTACTTAATATAAGGTTGGATAGTTTTTTAGAAGAAAATAATGTAATTAATGATTGTCAAATAGGTTTCACAAGAAAGGCAAGAACATCTGACCATATGTTTGTTTTAAAATGTATTTTGATAAATACTGTAATACTAAGGATGGGAGAGTGTTTACTTGCTTTGTTGATTTTCATAAAGCTTTTGATAAAGTAATACATACCGGAATTAGAATTAAGCTGTTAGAGATTGGGGTTAGTTCAAGGTTTTATAGCGTTGTTAAGAATATGTATCTTGAAACTAGATCTTGTATAAAAATACATGATAGAATAACTGAATTCTTTCAAACCACGCTTGGTGTTAAACAAGGAGATAACTTGAGTACTAACTTGTTTAAAATATTTATAAATAGCCTTCCAGATTATTTTACACAAACCAGAGATCCAATTATGCTGGATGGCAAACTCATTCATTGCCTTATGTATGCTGATGACATTGTAATTTTATCTAACTCAGCAGAAGGACTACAAGAGAAATTAAATAAACTTCATGATTTTTGCAATGATTGGTGCTTAAATATAAATACTAAGAAAACTAAAGTGTTGATATTCAACAAGGCGGGCAGACATATCTCTCAGAAACAAAGATGAGCTGGAGTGTGTATCTAATTATAAATATTTGGGTATCCAATTTAATGCATCATGTTCTTTTTCATATGCTCAGAATGATTTATACCAAAGAGCCTTAAAAGCGTACTTCAAACTATGTAATGATTTTTTAGTGCATAATCCTACTGTTAAAAATGCAATTCATGTTTTTGACCATACAATAAAGCCTATACTTTTATATGGGTGTGAAATTTGGGGATATTTTAATCCCTTTACTGCACGTTTAAAAAGAAAACATATCGGTGGATACAATTTACTCAAGAATACTTTGTGAAAAACTTCATATTAAATTCTGCAAATATATTTTAGGTGTTAATAGAAAAGTACAAACTTTGCAGTTTTGTCTGAATTAGGCCGTTTTCCACTGCACTATGATATAGTCAAACATGTTTTAGGATATTGACATCGTTTAGAAAATATTGGCTCATCATTTCCTTGTTAAAAGCTGCATATGATTGTTCTAAAAGCTATTTGAAACAAAAAGCCCTCTTGGTATGGATCAATTAATATTTTAAGGAAAAATGTCAGGCATAGAAAACCATATTCCTGAAAAATATTCAACATTTAAATTACACTGTGGTCAGATTGTTAAGGGATACTATACTGCATTGTGGAAAAACAGCTAGATATACATAAAGATGGTAAACTACGAACTTATGTAACATTCAAGTGCAACTTTGGTTTTGAAAATTATTTGTCAATAATGCGACATTTTGAGCAAAGGAAATGTATTACTAGATTAAGAATATCTGCTCACAAATTGCAAATTGAATCTGGCAGATACCAGGGTACTCTTCGACAAAACCGAATTTGTCTCAGGTGCACCTCAGGTAAGGTTGAGGATGAAGTTCATTTTTATTTAAATGTGACACTCATTTATTAAAAGAGAGGAATTGATGCAAAATATATTAAAATCATGTCCAAACTTTCAAAATTTACATATTAATAACAAATTAATTTGGATAATGAATAATGAAGATCCCAATGTACTATTTGCTTTTATAAATATATAAAAGATACTAAAACTGAAGGAAAACATAATCTGCAATAACTAATTTCAATATAACTCTTTAATATGAATTTGGATACCTTGTTAAGCCTGCACAGATCATAAGAAGAATTTCAAATTCTCTGGCACCGTCCCTTGATGATCCTTGCTGGCTGGACACAGAATCTATAATCTTAAAAATATGTTTCTAAAATATATTTTAAATAATTTAGGAGTTTGACTCATCTGCATTAAGTACAAGTAGGGACTTCCCTTTAAGCATCGACTCTTGGTGCTTTCTGCAGATACGTCATATTAAATATCCTTTATTAAATATACTTGTTATTTGTAGTGCTTAAATTGCTTTTTTTTTTTTTTTTTTTTTTTTTTTTTTTTTTAGTTTTTTTTTTTTTGTATTTTTATATTGAGATTTCTCCGCACAAACTACTAATGCCTCTTGTTTGTCTTTTCATAGTGAAAATACACTTACCGGGTGCACTTGAGTCAATGTCAACATAGTATTCATTGAATGATAATACATTGCTGCTATTTTGTTGAGTGTATTTCCTATAGAATATTATTTTATTTTATTTTATTTTATTACACATGTTACATATCTATTGTCTGTGTATTGCATATTATTGTTTATAATAATATTGTTTGTATGCTATATGCCCTCTTGGGGCCCTAATTTGGTAAATAAAATATTCTATTCTATTCTATTCTATTCTATTCATATGTGTTTATTTGCTCATTCAGATACTTCAATATGTCTATTACATTAAAACGTTTAACTAATTTTACAAGTTAGCAACATGCATGCAGCGTTTGATGAATGAAATCTTTTGGTTTTGAAATATGGTTCAAAACATACATTTATCCCATGAAATCATGTTTAAGATGGTACATAACGCTACAGAAAGATAATTCTGTAGAATCAGCTGGACATTTTAATCACGTTCTATTGTTAAGGAAATATTAAGCTTCTCAATGATCAAAATTAGTGTTTGTCAAACTACTATATATCCAATGAAATTTTTCCGATAAACTGTGTGGTCAAGTTTTTGAAATTTTTATATTTTTGTCAAAGGGTCAAAGTTAATATTTTCTCAAAATTTTTGAAAATTAAACGAGCCAAATTAATTTTAATCAACTTGTTTGGTACCACCTTATAAGTCAGATTTAAACGCAATTCATTTAATTCCAAATTGAGATTTTTTTTTATAAGATCTTATAAAAACGTCTAGAAAAGAGAAAAAGAAAACTCCCAAAACTCTTTGAAAAAGAGTAACTGTAAATTGTCTCTTACAGTTTATAGGGAAAAGTACCTTCCGGTGACATCCCGTTATTCCGACAACCATTATTCCGACATCCCATTTTTCGACAGCCCATTATTCCGACATCCCATTATTCCGACAGCTCATAATATTTGTGGTTGTGCGTTAAGATTCCAATTATTCATCTCATGCGAGATATTTGTCTCAGTACATGTACACCTTGGAGTTGATAACCATGATTACTGCAACTGCTGAGTCTTTTCCTCATCTTCCTTTTCGTTTTATGGGTCCGGGTATTTTATTTGTCTTTTATATTCACAGGCACTTGTTTCTGTCAATAGGGGTGGGGGTGGGGTGGGGTGGGGTGGGGTTACTATCCACACTTGTACAAAAATTCAATGGTCTGGAAAAGGTCTGTTAGCGGGTTATTCTCAAGGTACGTGAAACATGTTTTATTGTAAAGATAAATCAATTACCGGCAGAGTGATGTGTGTTTATTCGCGGAAATGAAAAGGAATGTTAGAAAATTTTCGTTAGCTACCTTTGTTTCGTACAAGTGTGGATAGTAACATCCCCTCCCCAGTGACAGAAACAAGTGCCTGTGTTCATATTTCGGCGTTTTTGTGTCCATTGTCATTATGTGCTGTTCTAGTTCCTGGTATTGTCCCTTTCGTATAAAGGGAGTGAGGTTTCACCACTATTAACGACATAAATAAATATATCACAGTTGCATAACCATACCTGTCCCCTCCCCAGTGACAGAAACAAGTGCCTGTGTTCATATTTCGGCGTTTTTGTGTCCATTGTCATTATGTGCTGTTCTAGTTCCTGGTATTGTCCCTTTCGTATAAAAGGGAGTGAGGTTTCACCACTATTAACGACATAAATAAATATATCACAGTTGCATAACCATACCTGTCCCCTTTAGTCGTAACACTTTCAACCCCGTGCATCACTCAATTAAGTTTTATTTAATTTTGTCGCGGAAAATGGCGACAATTGAAGCGTCAGTCAAAATGAGGAAGGTCACAAGACAAATACAATCCCAGGGACTAGAAAAAAAAAAAAAAAAATAGGACGAACTATGTGCTCCCAAACGATGAGCAACTCCTGCTTCTACCCAGACACTAACCGTGCGTTTGATGAATGTCATGATCGGGAACTTGAAGCCACGAAATACAGACACATTACGCGGCACTTCCCATAACGATCAATCAGACATAGAGATGACACTCAATACATAAATTATGTAAGAGTACCGATTTTATTTCCCGAGATTATTTCAAAATCTGGAAAAAAAAAACATGAAGTTAGGGTGAGGGGGGTTAGGGGGGGGTTAGAAAGGTATAAAAACTTTGAAGATTTACTCCGTTCTGAATTATTCTAGTTCCATTTCAAACATAAGTGTAAATGATTAAAACAAAACCTGAGAAGCTCGGGAGTTGTCGAAGGACAAGAAGATACACGCGAACAATTGTATGTAAAACAGGGATAGCAAACCGGTCCGTTTAAGTCGCGTTTCAAAATGCATCAGTTTAAGCAAATTTAAGATATCTTTTTAAATGTCGTAGTTTGTTTTAAATGACATGTAAAGTCGCCCACCTAACTCCACAGGTGGCGGATTGAATTTGGCCATATTGGAGCCACACAATATCCAATATACAGAATAGATTCTGTATGTTATAAAGCAAATCCTGTTCTGACCCTGCCTAATTCGTTGAAAATAGTTCGATGAGAATCTGCATAAAGAATTCCTGTATAACGTAACTCGAATTCTGCATATATATATACGTAATTAAAAGTCTGTGTATTCTTTTTTTGCGTATGCAAAGTCTTGTTACGTTATAATTCTTATATTCGAAGTCTATCCACACGGCAACAGTTCTGTATATCCGTTTTTTTTTAGATTTCTGTAAATATACATAAATGATTTCTGTATATATACGAAAAGGCGCGAAAATACACAATTGAATAAATACCTCTATACAAGACTAATTGCCGAATTGTATTTTCGGACAGGAACCAGATTTCATTCGGAAATTGGAAGTAATGATATTTTTAAGTTACCCACAACATTTTACATTCAACAAATTATGTATTTTTTTGGGAATAGCATCGGGATACTTTGTAATGTCTTCTTGTCGTTGCCTTATATAGATATATGTTGGTTTACATGTTTGAACAAATTTCTGAATGTATGTATATTTCAATACAGAATAATTATATCTTTATTTCTGAATTTTTTTTTTTAATTTTGTGCTTTGAACGGTGCACGTATTTTACAAGAACTTCTTATAAATATAAATGCACAGAATTTGCATCTTGGAATCGTTGAAATTTATCATTAAAATCTTGAAAAGATATAAACTTTTCACCGACCACAAATTTGACATGTTACTCATTCGAATCCTTACTTTATAATAGTGAAATGTTTTAATCAGGTCCCTGTCTGGAAATACATTTTGGCAATAAGTCTTGGAAGTAATAGTATTATTTCTTATTGTTACTTTTGGAGGGTAATCTTAGCCAGTGCCTTATTCCTAAGTGTCAGACTAATGGGTTGTCGGATTATTGGGTTGTTGGAGCAACGGGTTGTCGGATTATTGGGTTGTCGGATTAATGGATTTTCGGACCTATGGGCAGTCGAAACAATGGGCCGTCGGACTAATGGACCGTCGGACTAATGGGCTGTCGGAATAATGGCGTGTAACAAAAGTTATACTGACTATAGTAACCTCAGTTCGTAGTTAACATACACGTACACGTTCTGTATTGTAAGGAACGGGATCTCTTACTGATTTTTTGGGTTATTTTTGTTTCACTACTTAAATTATTAAATAGCATGTGTTGTTTACCTGAATAAATGTGCATCTTAATCAACTAGATGATTGAGGAGAAGAATTTTGTTAATGACAGTTAACGGCGACAGACGCAAAGTTATGGCAAAAGCTCACACTGACCGTTTAAGCCAGGTCAGATTAAATAAACAGCCTGTTTAATTTCATCACAAGCATTCAATTTGATATATATTTAACAACCAACGTTGCCAGTGAAAGGCGGATCTTCCACAAATGATACAAAATCAAACATTTAAGATACTGAGGTTCTGTAATCAGCATCAGTGGGATACTCATCCATAAAACCCTCATCCAAAGTCAGTTTGTTTTTGTTATATTTTGTTATTTTGTAATCCATGTATATTACTTAGGGAACTCCAAACATCAACACCTTGCATTTTCTGGTTGTGAAAGTATCAAAATTGACATTCCTCACCGCATCTACACTTTGTTCGATTGAGGAATCATGAATCATGTTCCTTTCCTTTCCTTCTTTGATTTTGAATTATTCCGACAACTTGAATTATTCAAGTTTGATTTGAATTACTCAAGTTCTATTTGAATTATTCGAGTTCAATTTGAATTATTCAAGTTCGACTTGAATTGTGATTTGTTTAATTTCGAGTACATAAAGGTCATGTAAAACATAATTGAAAAAGTTTGCCATCAAGGAAAATGGAAGTATCCTCTGATATGAAACTCCTATTTTAAAACTATTGCCTACACTCCGTAGAGATTATATTACTTAAGGTTTTGTATTTAATGTATTGACTTTAATCATACTTAGTAAACCATATTTTCTAATGAAATAGTTGAACTATTACAATGAAAATAATTTAAAATTAGTCTGCGTTTACAATATATTTACAATAGATATTTAAACGAAAATTCCTTGTATAAACACACTTTAAAACACACAAAGTTTTAACAGGTCTATAACATAGTTATATTGTAAGGCTAGGTACACATGTATAATGAATATAGTAAAAAATGGTAGGTTTTTACTTTATTTCATCACTTTTATTTATATTAACCCGAACATGCTTAGTGTATTGTTGGTGTCGTTGTCTATTATGGAACTTTAATGTTTCACATAACATCAACTGGGCAAATAGTCATTAGGCAAAAATGGATATTGCTTTTTAAAATCATGTTCTTTTAACGACAAGTATGTCGATGCCGAAAAGCGATGTTGCTTGTATAGAACTTTGTCCTTTGCCGTCTACGGATACAACTTGTCAATCCAACCATTTCTCCTTTTATATTGATACCGGAAGTATAAACAAAACATGAGATTGTCACCAAAAGACTTCTTTTAGAGTAAACACATGCAAAAGCATTAAAATTGGAATTAAATGATCTTGAATAATTAAAAGTGTATATGTATGCATGTGTGTCATTTATTCAGTTCATTCAGTCAGCCCTGGCCCTCTGGATATTAATGTTATATTATAAAAAAGGAGCTATTTTGAGGTGCTTTCTCTTATATTTTTATTTGTAAATCAAATGTAAACACTCCAACTAGTAGGCATGGTATTTGCTTACCATACATTATTTACTTCGATAATTGCTTAGTAAATAATCGCATAAAAACATCCAAAATATTTCTGTATCTTTTTACACAAGCTTTTATAATGACTTGAACTTTCACATTAACTATCTCATCCCAGAGTTACTAATCTTAAATGTCCCTAAACGCCCACGGTAGAATTTATGAGGATAAACTATTGAAACTAGAATCTCATGATATGCATGTACCATTGATGGACACTTCCGATATCTTTTCAATTTGCTTGCTTCACTGTCAATTCGCATCTTGTATGGTTGGCAAAGTAGCAAGTGGTGAACAAACTTACCATAGTAATACCCAAATTTTGTAAACAATTCTGCCCACAATGGCTATAACTTGACAAGTCTAAAAATAGGAATGAGAGGTGAGTTAGATATCATTTGGATTATGTAGAGGTGTGACTGGGTGGAGGAAGGGGCAATGACGTGGGTGTTTTTTTTTTTTTCCTAATAAATGACCTTTTTTCCGTGCAGTGTTCCTAGATTTTGTTACTTCATGTTTAAGCCGGGCTTTTTATCTTGAATGAGAGCTGAGATAAGTTTAAACAAAAGGATTATTAGCCCCTCCCATTCCAAAGTTGCACAATTACTTTTTTTCATATGTTATGACATGGTGTTGTTATGTTTATCAAAATATCTTGTATGATTCATGTGTTGTGTCAGAATATTTCATTTTCTCTGCCAAAAAATAAGGAAAAATTGATGTTTAATGTTGATTGAATCATTAATTATATATCATATATGCATCAAGTTAATATAATATGTTTACACCTCAAAATGATTTAAAACAAACCTTTTATATTTTTATGTGATAAACATTTCTGATGGAAGTGAAAAGATAGTCAAACATTATTTCATAAATGAAAGCTCTATCTTTTCTTGTTTCGGCGATTTACACATCGAATGAAGGCTATAGGAAGTCGATGAATGTGAAAACGCATTACACAGTATGCGTGCTCACATGAAACTTGATTCGAAATTAAAGAAAACTTTGATTTGCAGTTCTTGATAAAAGTACGACAAAGGGTTCTTGTGACGGACGGACTGACTGAAGGACAGACGGACAGACTTACACCAGTGTATCCAATATTTCAGAGCGGGGCAGAACATTTTTAATACCAAAATCCTTATCAAACAGATAGTTTGATAAATATGAATTGTGAAGAATTTTCAAGTTTTGACATAACTTATACACTGTAAGTGCACAGTCTGCTGCTGTTGAGATTTTTTTTTAATTTCAGATTATGGGTGGTGTAGTAGGTGCATTGTGGTATCCATAGTTACTACAATATTCTTTATAATTTTTGAATATAAGTTGTTCTATATGACCGATGAAAATGTTCTATCTGAAAACCGGATACACATGCTCATGCCGAAACCGAAGAAATTTAGAATTAAACATAAGATATGTCCAATGTTTGAATGTGGAGGTTACAATGAAGTAATTATTTGCATTGCCGACAATGTTAACATTTGCCCTCTCACTCACTTACCCTAGCTTTAAGGAGAAATTTGTCTTTTGAATCACAGAGTATCATACCTTTGGGTGTTGTTCAGTACCAAAAAACCATATGGTGCCGCAGCTTTTTTACTTTAAATTTTGGTTCTTAACAACTACCGTCTGTCTTGCACCTAATTTTTGTGTCAAAAATTGGGACGTGCACCTCTACAACAGATAGGTTAAGAAAATTATTACTGATTCAATAAAATTATTTAAATGCATACATAATGTTGCATAAATACATACCTTTCTTCCATCAAAGTCATTTCTTTAAATATCATACATATTCATAAAAAAAATTATATTTACTTCTTGGCTTTATGTTAAAAAATAACATGACATTCAACATCCACGAATTTCCATCAATTAAATGTCATTAATATAATGATTATTTATTTATGCAAGAGTAATAATACTCTATGGGCTATTCGCCCTTATTTATATAATAAAATTTGGAACTGCTTACATCAATCCTGTTAAAAATAACATGACATTCACCATCCACGAATTCCTTCAATTAAATGTCATTAATATAATGATGATTTATTTATGCAAGAGTAGTAATACTCTATGGGCTATTCGCCCTTATTTATATAATAAAATTTGGAACTGCTTACATCAATCCTACACTAATTTAGTGTTTCGGCGGCTAAGTATTTATATTTGTATTGCTTTATTATTAAAATAAAGTTTGATTCTATAAATGTTTTTCCCGTATATTTATTGGCCCGCCTCTTCAGGGATTTCAATAAATGGGATTAATTTCTTATTTTAGTGGAAGTTAGCAGATCTGCTAAATTCTTATGTCTTTATATGCTAATATTGGCTTGTTCTTAAAATCTCTCTGCAATCCGTATTGTGATTCAAAAGGTGCCAGTGTTTGAGTATCGCCTTTTTATCCTCCTAATACAAGGATTAAATTTTGTTGTCAAAACAAGTGGAATATCATTTGCATTTCCACGTATTGATTTATTCAATAAATCTTTTCTGTCAATTTGTAATGCTTCATTTACAGATTGACTTATCTCAACTTCTTGATAACCTCTTGCCATCAAATTCAATTTGAACTGTGAGAGTGCATGTTGTACATCATTATCATTGTTAGTATTTCTAATGTAACGAATGACCTCTCCTTTGATGAAACCTGAAAACACGTGTGGATTATGGCAGCTTCCCTATGGAGATATAAGAATGTATTTGTAGGCTTGAAATAAATCTTCGTATCTAATATGTTATTACACTGAAATCGTGAACCCTTGTATATTTTAAGGTCAAGAAATATTATTTCTTTTCTGATATTTCGTTAGTGAATTTCAAATATTTATGATGGTTATTTGCCACCTCAAATAATTCTGTCAATTGACTATTAGTTCCATCAAAAATTATAAAGCCATCATCCATATATCTTCCGATGTAGAATATTTGTTTTCTAAACTTAAATTTAGACATTATGTCGTTAAGAATTTGATACATTAATATGTTGCAAACTTGTGGGGAAGGAATAGCTCCGATAGCTGCACCTATTTGTTGTTTCCATAGGATATTATTGAATTCAAAAACATTGTTTCGCAGTATTGATTCAAGGAGATAAATCAAATCATCTGTAGGTAAAGATTTAATTTTGAATTGTGATTTGTCAAAATTATCAAAGGCGTTTCTTACTGCAGGCAATATTTCATCAATAGGACAATTTGTAAACATTTGACTTATATCGAAGCTACATAGTAGACATTCAGAAGGAGGTCTCAATTTCTCCAATTTTAAAATGAGGTCCGTAGTGTCCTATAAATATGTAGAATGGGATTGCACTAGGGATACAAGCTGACTGTCAACTACTCTTCCGATGGATTCAGTGACAGTCCCAATTTGTGAAATAATTTGTCTACCAGGGGAGTCATTACTAATAAAAT